>JAANSN010005448.1:0-12441 GCA_036850665.1 Dicranocentrus wangi | reverse complement strand
AACACCTTGGAAAATGGGTTCTGTACGAGAAGGAGTCTTTTATTGATCACGGTCAACCCTTTACTGCTCTCTTTGGCGAACTGGAATTATAACTCATTCACTGGAATAATAATACAAGAAAGCACACGATTATTGTAACATTTTATCATCCTTCACGACGTACGCGTACGTAAGAACTAAATATACACTCTAGCCGCACTGAAGCCATATTCCAACCTTATGCACATTGCACAATTAACTATCCCATTCACTTACTCATTCATCAACAACCCTGATTAAACACTCCAATTAAAACAGAAAAACAGTTCATCGTGTCATTCCTGCCTGCGTATACTCAGAAATCAGCTTAGACGTTGTTGCTTCAATAAAACGTGCTTTTGTATATCTAATTAAGTATTAATTAATTAATATTAATATATTCTTAGTACTACGATGATGTATATCGACGAAATGAACACTAACACTGAATCAATTGCAGCCAAACCTTGATACTTATTATATGAGCAAGTTGAAGTTATTGATCATTTTGTGAGTGGAGTGCGGAGTGGTAGTAAGTAGTAAAGTAGAGCCAACGTAAAAATATGATTCGCAAGGCATCAATATTATTAGATAGACAGAGAGGAAGAGAGGATTTGTAAGAACCACAAGGACATCATAATCATATTATTAATTTCATTCACACCCTATTTAATGGCCTCTTCAACTCTTCAAGAAATTGAGTCTAGTCTTCGTTCCTTCGCATCTTTCTTTCCACATGGTACACACTTGACACTAACTAGCCACTTGACTACTTGTTAAGCTAAAATAATTTTTTGCTTTACCTTTCTATTTGTTTGTATTTTGTATTGAATTGATAAATGATCAACTAAATTGCGCAGGAGTCTGTAATCTGTTTCCTATTTCCTCTGTCTCTGTCTATAAACACGAGGATACTATAAGATAATATGTATGTATTAAGTTGTACAAAAAGTAGTTTGATGACTGATTAAACACGGTTTTGACGGTAATCGACATGTGTTAAATGTTAAACTAGCCACCTGACTGGATCTGGTCTGGATCTACGATTGACGATGATTTCTACACAAATCTGTATACAAAATGATAAATGACAACATCAATACTATATTATCGCTGGATGGTACATATATCATATATATATATTGATAATATACCTATATTCAATTACAACAAGAACACTTCTGGATTTTTGGTACTGCCTGCATATATAACGTAAAAACTAAACCATGTACTTTACCTTCTTCATTCTTGTACTTACTTCCACCAAAACATTCAACACTAAACCAACCTTATTTATCTGTCATCTCTGTATCCACATCCACACTATCATTTGATGCAATTAAGCAATTTCTTTGTAAGATTTGCACAATTACGCCAATTACGCTTACAACTTAGTACTAGCTACAACTCTTACTATTCCGAGTTAAACTTACCAAAAACTCCGTTGTCCGTCGCAAAAAATCCTTTTAATTATATATCCTCACAGCGTGCTTTTTCTTTTAGTTATCCTTCTCCTTAGTCCTTATTCTCTGATTGCCTTCATGATGACGTAGACGTAGTTTAACAGGAAAGGAACCACAATTTAGACCCAATAAATAAACACACTGAATCGAATATACCGTACCGTACTTAATACAACCACACTCCCAACGCCTTTATTCACTATTTGACTACCTATTTATCTTGTTTTCTACTTAACTTTTGCAATTATTGTTCCTTTCAATCAAAGACTAGCCTCTAATTAACAATTATTTATTGCAAGTTGTCTCTACTCCGTCATCCGTTCTCCTGTTACACAAATGACACAAATGATGACAGAAACAAGAAAGAAGGGCTTCTTATAAACACTAAGGTATTAGCCCAAACCTTAAAACAGGTGACTGTCAGCAGATGAGCAGAGTCTTACACTTATTATGGAGGCATCCCTGATGCTGATGACTGACACTATATATAATCACCAATTAGTTATTGATTATATAGCTCGGTTCGTGATTGAAATTGGAAAAGGAGTGTCAATTTTAATGCTTGCATTGAAAATGAGATTAGTAAATTAAAAATGGCATAATAATATTCTGTGTTTGAAACATTGAGAAGGCTTAATGCTCTTGCTTAATACGTTCATTCATGACGTACGACACTTCTATTATACGACCATTATCAGATCAGCTCAGTTATTCAGAACTACATAACAATAACATATCATCAGATCAGATCTAATCTAAATAGCCTTCTTCTAAATGACCATAAAAAAGAACCTAAATATGTAGTTCTGATTAGAAAATCCCTAAACTATACATACACTTACTTACATACAATACAATAGTTACAAGTTATAAAGTTGAAAGTTACAAAGTTTGAATATTAGATAGATACACTTTGCAAAGCACACGGTTATTAGTCACCCTTTTGAAGTCAAAAAAGTAGGCAAAAAATATAGAGAGAACGAGAGTGGTGGTGGTGTAACTTTACTCTAATACGTACGACGACGATCCATCCATTGCATTGCGATTGCGATATATATATTGTGCACACTTGTGTTTTGTGTATGTAATAGCAGTATTGAATGACGAAGGATAATTTTCAGGGGAAACGCGAGCAAAACAAAAAAGAGCTCATTGCGATTGCGATATATATATTGTGCACACTTGTGTTTTGTGTATGTAATAGCAGTATTGAATGACGAAGGATAATTTTCAGGGGAAACGCGAGCAAAACAAAAAAAGAGCTGTTTTAGTAGTGACGACGAAATGATGATGATGATGATGTCTGATCTGGATTGGATGTGGATGAATAGGATGTGTGGAACAGATGGATGGATCTACAAAATCTACGGTGGTGAACAAAAATACTTAATAGTCATTCCGTATCTGTATCTGCTCTGCTGTACTACTGATGTACTTTGCATTGTACCTAACACGCATTCAATACACACGTCATATCATACTCATATGGACAATATTACGATACGGACGGACGGATACACATGCACATAAGTAAGGAACAAGTGAATAGTGAGTGAAGTGAAGGACTATTCCGTATATTCCGAATTCTGCATAAAGGCATAAAATAAGGTTTTCTTGTTATCCTTCAGCTCAACCTCAATCATCACATCATCATCAGCATCAACAACCAACTTATGCATAATATCCTTTACTATACGATAGGTATCGAGGTTGTGCATTGCATTGTGTATTGTGCTGTTATGTATATCCGTATCACAGATCACAGCACAGCACAACACACTCGCTCAATATCACTCAGTCAGTCATTGACAGCAATATGCATACGATGTAAGTACAAGTGCATAAATGCATAAGACAATGCTTTGGAAAATGTATGAATCCGTATTGCTCAGGCTGCCCCACGAGCCGACTGGGAACTAGAACGGCTTAAAATTGGCATCATCTGCGGGTTGCCTACTGCACTTTACTGCAGTGCGGGCGGACAAGAAACAAGGAAAATGAACACTGCTTTTAATTTGTGTACACTACTACAATTGCAATTAATTATTAGTAATTATTAATTAGTGACTAGTTGGTCAGTTGGATTTTGACAAGGTAAATTAATTAAGGTCAACTTAAGCCAGAGGTGATAACATAGTTGTTTTGTTGTNTATTAGTAATTATTAATTAGTGACTAGTTGGTCAGTTGGATTTTGACAAGGTAAATTAATTAAGGTCAAGTTAAGCCAGAGGTGATAACATAGTTGTTTTGTTGTTTATGTAACTAGATGGTGTGCAAACATTGAATATATTATAGAACTACATTGGATTGTATAACACTTTTGACTTTCAACTTTTAAGATTGAACATGTGAGATGGATGAATAATTGCCAAAATGACTAATTGGTCTGCAATTTCTTGTGATATGTAGGTTGTAGGTAGACTAATTGGGAAACGGACTAAAAAGTTAAAGGACCGTTTACGGGCGAGCGGACCGGAACATACAACATAGTTTATAATAATAAGTTCAACAGCAGCAGTTTTTAAGAATGGCACTCCCTCCCAATTATCGGCATATACCGACTACTCCATCCTCCTCCCGTAAGAAAAATACACTTTAAAATATTAAAAATATGCACATGTACGCATTCTATCAACTATAATATATTTATGGAGTCGCAGTCGTCTAATATCTCTCTAGTATTTATTTTAAATGCTGTTACACGTTTTTAATGTTGCAATTATTGAATGTGCTAAAAACAGTAACTTTTTAAAGCGTGTTCACAGGTTGTTCATTGTTGTTGCATACACCATGCATTCCATCCAAATATATTGAGCCAGAACTAGGTTGGTCGGGAAGCGGACTAAAAAGTTAAAGGACCGTTTACGGGCGAGCGGACCGGAACATAGTTTATAATAATAACAACAACAGCAGCAGTTTTTAAGAATGGCACTCCCTCCAAATTATCGGCATATACCGACTACTCCATCCTCCTCCCGTAAGAAAAATACACTTTAAAAAATTAAAAATATGCACATGTACGCAATCTATCAACTATAATATATTTATGGAGTCGTCTAATAACTCTCTGGTATTTATTTTAAATGCTGTTACACGTTTTCAATGTTGTAATTAGTAATTGAATGTGCTAAAAACAGTAACTTTTTAAAGCGTGTTCACAGGTTGTTCATTGTTGTTGCATACACCATGCATTCCATCCAAATATATTGAGCCAGAACTAGGTTGGCGTTGGCCGTCATCGGTCAACAATTTAGAATGTCTTTAATAACTTTTAAATTGTTTTTTCCAATTTCTATTTTATCAGGTCCACACGTCGTAATTAGTCGGCAGTGGGATTTAATTAGGACACTTTTAATTTTGTTGTCAGATCACGATTATATTTATATTTCGCCAACGACTCGACGGTTACAAGTTGTTTTGTGCTTTTGTGTTATGTAATGTATTATTTGCCATTTGTTAGAGCAGGAGGAACTTTGTTGGTGTAATTTAGTACGGTTATTATGGCTAATTTATTGGTTGCACTACTTTCATGAATAGGTAGTTGGTAGTTCATAGTTAACGAAAGGTGAAAGGGAAATTGGTTGTATTTTTTTAAATATATTTTTACAACATAAATTGGTCGTTTGTGTAGTGGAATAAGGGCGTGGCAGAGAGTACCTATATTTAAGACATCTAAAAACTAGTTCAGCGTAGCCTTCTCATTACGAGTTTGTAGAAAACTAATATAGAGTTCAGTCAGTTCAGTCAAATATTAAATGTAATGTAGCTGTAGTAAACCACTCCAACTTACTTTGTATGTCTTTACTGATAAACTTATTTTCAAGGTTTTACAACTAATTTTTCAATATATGCTTACTAAATACTACTAATTTTTACATACTAAAAGTACTTATAAGCATCTCTGCTTGGTAATTTGGTAATCAGTTAAAACTTAAACAATTTTAGAGCTCACTTAGCAGTATTAAATGCATGTAATATTCTGCAACGACATTTTTCCAGCAATATATATCAATATTGTATTTGTCTTGTGACTGTTATATATTTAAATTTAACAGAAGTCCTTCCTTCCCCTCGAAGAGCAGCAGATTGATTATAAGCCCATTTTCTGTATCCCTTAAAAATTAATACCATGTCCATGTCAATTTTCAATTTTTGTAACGATTTTTCGTTTAATAATCTACAGCATGTCCTTTTTGATAAGTTTTCCTACCTAGTTTTTAATTTGATTCATTGTAGATGGATCGCCTTCTCATAGTATGCCTTCGTTCAACATTCTTAAAGGTAATTGAGCTTTGAAAAATAGTATCTTTTTCTATTTTCCATTGAACCTCTTACTGCAGCCGAATCCTGTACAACCTAAGATATTCTTTTATGACTAGCTCTTGCATGGAAAAAACTTTCCTCTGAGTTCGGAGTTGTTATTCCACACAGGAGCACACGGAATTCAAAAAAGAGGTAGTTAGCCCTTTCCTCACAGTTTGATAGAGTTGAGTATGCTTTCCTTTTCAGAGCGACTTCGCGCATCTGGAGGCGGTGGGTCGGCCAAGGATGCTGCCTCCAATCCCTTTGTTCAGACGTCGCACAGCCACCCAGCTTTCAATCCCCAGAAATTGGGCTCAAAGGGGTTTGCTGTGAGTATTAATTAGACGAATTTAATTTCGTAATATTATTACATTCTTTAGAAACTTAGTATTATTAGTGAGTATTGTTTTTGGCGTAAACCCAAGAACTAGGTATTTGCTTATTTGTATCATTTAGGATGGCAAACTGCCGAAACCCCCGAAAGCACCAGAGAAGCCGCTGATGCCGTACATGAGGTACAGCAGAAAAGTGTGGGATCAGGTGAAAGCGGATCATCCCGACTTGAAGTTGTGGGAAATTGGGAAAATCATTGGACAGATGTGGAGAGACTTGCCGGAGCTTGACAAGCAAGAGTTTGTTGCGGAATATGAAGCTGAAAAGGTTTGTACACATTGAATATCACAATAGCAAAACCACACACAACCACAATCAACAAACGCATTGACTTACATTAGAACTAATCTGCTGTCGTCCTCCTTGTTTTAATTAGATCGAGTACGACAGAGCTCTCAAGCAGTTTCATAACTCACCTCAGTATCAAGCCTATATTGCAGCCAAAGTAAAAGGTATCGAATTAGCAAGATTGTATATTCTTCAATACAAATTATGATGACGGTGTGGTCCCGATTTTTACATTTAATTTGCATTTTCGTTTGACGTAGCTCAACAAGAGCTCAGCGAAAATAGCGAGCGCTCAACGTCTGCAAAGTCTACAGCCGCAGAGAGGCGAATCGAAATCCAGCCGGCAGAGGATGAAGATGGTGAGCTTAAAATGATACAATAGTTAGTATCAACTAATAACGTGTAAAATATGATTCATAAACTTGAGAGGTGAATGATGACTTGATGACCGTTTATTTTTTTATATTGTAGAGCAAGACGATTTGTTTTCTGAAAAGCACAAAGCTCACGGGAGATACTTGAGGAATCATCGGCTAATCAACGAAATCTTTTCGGACACCATTGTTCCCGATATCCGCTCTGTGGTCACTACTGCCAGAATGCAGGTTTTGAAGCGACAAGTGCAGTCCTTGACTATGCACCAGGTGGGAATATATAATTAATTGGTGATTGGTAATTGGGATTTGTACAAGTGGCAAAGTGGGCTTAAAGTTATGAATTATGATTGTCTGCTGAATTAGAAAAAACTGGAATCCGAACTGCAACAAATTGAGGAAAAGTTTGAAGCGAAAAAGCGTCGATTCATGGAATCCAGTGAGTCATTCCAGGATGAGCTGAAGAAGCACTGCAAGCGCGCCGTTGATGACGAAACTTTCGGCAAGTTGGTGGAGAAACAATATGAAATTCTCAAAAAGGAGTATGAAGAGCGTGCAAAGACGATGCCACCACCACCTCAGCAAATTCCTCAGCCACCGCCTCAGGTGGCTGCACCGGCGGGCTCTGGATCTCCAGATATGAAACCCGAAGGTGAATTATATTTTATGCTACGAAAATGCATTCATGCAGCAAATAAACAATTTAAAGGCACCACCACTTTATCATTTTGTTCCTCACTTGCTCTTTAAGATGGCAAGAAGGAACTTGAAAAACTGCCGGATGCAAATGCAAGTGGCGACTCTCAACCATCAACAGTTCATCAGGCCGATAGGGATAAACCCGCAGTCATGGTGGCTTCTCAACCTCTACCACCACCGCCACCACCAGTTCTGCAAGAACCCGCTGATCATATTCATCCTACGCCTACTTCAACAAATGCCGCCATGCCGGTAGAGGCGGACACGGACAAACCGGTAGAAACAGAATCCACGCATTTGGAATCTCTGGAAGCAACAACCCCTGCCACCAAGCAACAGGAACCTCTCAAGCAGCAGCAGCAACAACAACAGCACCAACAAGAGCATCTTCAGGCAGAAATGGCAACATTACCCCCACCACCGCCAATCTCAGTCGGTGGTGGTGGTCCGACTTCTCCACCTCAACAAGTTGTTCAAGAAGAGGAACCCATGCAAGTTGATGAGGAGGCTCCACCTGCAGAAGATTCAGCAGGCGAACTTAGCACCGTCCCGGAAGCTCATCAAGAAATTCCACCTCAACAAACACCAATTGAGCCACCTCCAACAGTCGACATACAGCAGCAACAAGAAGTACATCTGCAGCAAGAAGTTGCTCCAATCGCTGATCAGCCTACTCATGATCCTCATCCCCAACAAGGACCCCACGTTGAAGAACCACCCCTCCCGCTCCCAACACTGCCGGAAGCAGATCAAATGCCATTGCTGGAAGCTGGGTTGGGAGGAGCGGAAGAGAATGTCGCTCTTCCTCCTCAACAGCATCACGAACAGGTGGGACAACAGGAACAGCAGCAGGAGCAACTTCACCCAGAAATGCCACAACCGTCGGTAGAGCACCCCTCCGACGAATTACCTGCAATCCAACAGCAACACGATGTCAGCGAGGAGCAGCAAGTTGCTGGCGCTCCAGTCGAGGAATCAGAGCCAATGGATATTGATCCTCCAGCTCCAGTTTTACAAGCAGTCACGGAGGAGCAAGGACTAGATGGTAAATCGGAGACTTAAACGGTCTCCATAAAACTCATTCACTTTCAATCTCTCTCTCTCTCTCATTTCTTTGGACACTAAAAAAGTGGACTCGTTCATTAATTCAAAGGCAAGGAGGAAATTCTCCCCGCGATAGATGACATGTCAAGCACCGACCCGCTCCCTCCTTCCTCACTCCCTATGGAAATTGAAGAGCCTCCAAAGGACGAGGCACCCTCCCTTGCTCCACCCGCTCCTGTTCATCCTGAAGAACCTGCTCCACCCGCTTTGGAAAATAGTATTGTTGTAGACGGACCTCCGCCTCAGCTAGAAACACAAGAGCCGATAGGCTCCGAAATGCCACCTGCAGTGGTCCACCACAGACATCACGCTCTCCCCGAGGAACTCCCTCCACAAAGCGCCGAGATCCCCCTGCCTGAGCAATGTGAAGCACCTCCACTTGTATCCGAAGCAGTGGCCGAGATGGCTTCTGAGCCGCCACCGAAAGTGGATCTGGAAGAGAGCTCGGAGCCCCCAGTCATTCATGAACAGTACCAGCAGCAGCAGGAGCCACCACCTCCTCCTCCGGAAGCAGTTAGCGAGCAAGTTCCCGTCGTCGTTCCAGTTGGAGAACCGCTTCCGCCTCAAGAATATGTTGAAGCCCCGGTTGTAGTTGAAGCTCCCGCTCCAGCAGTTGAGCCAGCAGCAGCAGCAGAAACGCAGCCGGAGCCGCTTCCCATTGAAGCTCCCCTCCCACAACCGGAACAAGTCGCAGAACCAGCAGATCCGCCTGTTCCTGTTGCCAACCCCGAATGATAAAGTGGTCCGCTTGTCGGACGTTGTTAGCTCGTAATGAATCTGTAATTTTTCTAAAAAGTGGTATTAGCTAGAGAGACTCTAACCTTTTACTTGACTTCAATTGTAACTGTAAAATGTAAGCATAATAGAAAGCATAAAGTTGGTAAAGTAGTTTCGATAAGCTCTATTATTGTTTTAGTTTTAGGAACAACTGGTGTATTATTATTATTATTACTAGAGTTGAGGGTGGAGGTGGAACACGAGTTCCCCTCCAATCTCATTTTTGTGTAAATTATTGAAATAGGAAAAGCTGGTTCTGCTGGCTGTTTGTTTTGTGTTGGAGTGTTTAGAAACAAAATGAAATAAAACTTTTGTCATATGTGTACAAACAAACCCAAAGCCCTCCATTGCATTGCCCTCTACCCTCTGGTGCAGTTGGTGTTGATAACATAGCCACCCACTACCATACCACCTTGTTTTTCCTTTTGTTTGACATCATAATATTTGTAAATCTTTATATATTGTTTTGTTCCCGAGCGCGACGGAGATTGAGAGAGTATAAAGCGTGTAGCCCAGGTGCATTTCACCGTCATATTGCACCATAAAAGATGCAACAACATTTTGTAATAATAATAATAACGCATTGCATTCTCCCCAAAAAAAAGTTCACTCTTCTGGCGGAGCCGAGGTTCATGCTCTCCGGCTGTCATTCCCGACATGAAATATGGGCAAATTTTGGAAAGCCCAATAAATAATAAAAACTTCCAATTTCTGTGATGCACCGGGACACAACATATGTTTCCAATTTAGATTGGAACCATTTATCTCCAACAGGAAAAACTTTTTACCTTTTTGTGTTTGTACAGCCACCTCCAGCCCGACTGACTGCGTGCGTGTGTATACACAGCAGCAGAGACGACGATTTCAGAGATTCAGATTGAAATTTGGGATTCAGAAAGCATACTCCGATATATACGTATACATATACATGCCGTGGTGGCCGTGTGTGGTGCGTAGTAGCATTCCATTTTCCATTCCCCACTTCCCTCCTTATTCCTCCTCCATCCCCTCTCCTCTCGTTCCTCCTTTGTCTTTGTTAATCTGTGGCAAATTGAGGTTTGTTCCCGAAATGCTAGGAAAATCTCGTGAAAGGAAACGTGCTAAGCATAAAACATCATGATTATTATGGGAGTTACGTTACGTTCCTGCTACACACTACACACACAAAATATTCAAGAGATCTCTGCTCGTCGTCGTCCTCCTCGCCCTCGTTCCGCTTTGGCTCCTTAAATTCTTAAGAAAATAACCAAATCTCAATGCAAACTTGCAAGTGATATGCATAAATAGGAGGAAGGAAGGGAGTAGTAGGGAGCTCGATAGCAGACGCTTTGGGAGTAAGGAGCACCCAGACAATCCTTATATCCCATTATCCTTTTCATACTTCTTGTTTCTGTCTGCTGCTAGCTATTTGTCTAGAGATTACATAAAATACACAGACACAGGCAGAGAATATATGGGTGCCTTTTGCTACCAAACCAATATCAGTGTATTTTATATATTCCATTTTTGGCAATCCCTTTTTTATTCCTCCTTCTACACAACACCTTCCCCAAACACAACGCAAACCTTACATTATCCATTGATGCGTAACGCGTAACACGCATGTAGCATAATATTATTATTATTTATATTGCTGCGCTTTTCAAGTCGCTGATATGATAAGAATGATCTGTAATTTCTCAAGCAATTAAATTAAGCAAATAGTAATTGTGGGCACATCCTATATGGATCAGTATCAAGCTGCCCCAAAAATGGGCCTGCTTGCGTATGGTGTACATGGTCTTGTGGTCACTCCATTTTTCAACTTCTTCTTCCTATATTTATCGCTACGTTGATGTTATATTGGTAACTTCCGGTTTTACAGAGGTTGCCAAAACTTGTAGAACATTTGGTCAAATACAATATAAGATAACCCAGTTTAGCCCCAATTCAACTCTGTAAAATGAATTAGTTAGTAATACGGATACATAAGGATAATAAGGATGCCGCTATTCTTTTGACTTTTCAGACCTACTAACTAATAACCAAATGCGTATTTAATTTATATATATCGCAATAAGCTTAATTCATGATTTTGCATTATGCCCATCAAAGGACGCATACGTTCCGCTCCCCAAAATAAATATATCAATGCATTTAAGGACTCATAATTCAACTAAATAACTTACATAACGACTAATTTACGGCTATCGTGGTGCTACTTACAATTAGATTTTAGGCTCGATGCCTTAATTCTGATGATATGATCAGCCTCAGTCAGTGTTATTTGATGGAGGCCGAGCGAGTTATTAGAGTCAAAAAGTGGTGAGGTGACCGTGAGGGGAATATTTGATATTTTTTATATTATTCGCTTATTTGTCAGAACGGTTGAAAGATTTGATATAGCGGTCAGCCATCATGATAGCGGTGATTTGACAAGGCGACAAACAATGGGGTTCTCCTTTCTCTCTCGGGATGTCAACGTCACTTTAGTGAGCATTTTGGTGAATAGCATCCCACCTCTGATTGCGCTGTTTGCAGTGTTGATGCAGCTCAGTGACCTGCTCTCGGCCGGATTCTCTTTGTACAAAGCAAATAACAATGCCGTGGAAAGTTATGATTTCATTGTCGGTAAGTTTTTTGAAGATTAAGGTATTCCCGTTTCCTGTTATTCCAATTTCAACGTTGTAGTACTAATTGGAAATGACTGGGTGGTGTTTGGTTTGTGTGTAGTGGGTGCGGGATCCGCAGGTTCTGCCCTCGCCGCCCGCCTCTCTGAAGACCCCACCGTGTCCGTTCTCCTCCTGGAAGCAGGGGGAGACCCCAACCCGCTAACATACATTCCAGGTGCGACTCCGTACCTTGGGCATCCATCGATTGAGTGGCTGTACTCAACTGTGCCTCAAAATGGGTCGGCGCTTGGAATGATTAATCAAGTATGAGCTGAAGCGAATGAAAGCTTTGTTTTTAGTAGCATTTCCTTTTCTTTTTGCTGAAATGTTAAAGAAAGCCATGTTTACTTTCTGAAGACAGTTCTATGGCC
>JAANSN010005447.1:0-12441 GCA_036850665.1 Dicranocentrus wangi | reverse complement strand
AGTGTTATTATTTGTTCACAATTTAATTTTTTTTAAATACTCTTCTGTATTCCAATTTAAAATTACAGAGTACGAACGACTTGCCCGTATTTTTATTTTTATTTCAGAGAAGCAATTTCCTGTCCTTTTATTGGTCAACTTACAAGCATTGGAGTATTGTGTCAAAAATAGTGAAAGAGGGTAAAGAAGAACCGTGCGGTAGCTCCCTGCACTTACCAATATGGTGAACACTACCGTCAAGAGGGTAAGCAAAACTTTTTAAATCTACTTTATTACTATTATTACCTACATATATTATACTTTTTGGGGGTTGTGAGGTGGGGATTGAAGCTGGGCATGAGCACTGAGCAGTTAAAATACATTACCGTATTACCACAGACAATGGTTTTGTTTTGTAAATTTGCTTTCTTTGAGGCAGCTTCATGCATATTTTGTTAAAAACTGAGTGAATGAAATGAGGGAGCAAGTTGGCTATATTATGCTGATTTGACGTAATTTTGGTATTTCACTGGGCCTGCAAAAGAAAAGTTCCTCATTCCAGTAGTTGCACTCGTCGACGGCACTCGAGAGTCTACATGATTTCTGAGGGAAGTGAAAACAAAGTTTTCGAATGTGTTGTGTTGTGAGGTTGGAAATGTCGTGACATTCTCTCAAAGGGCTAGAGTCGTCGCCTCGACAGGGAGACGTTATGTCTCAAAATAGTGACAATGGGGAATATACAGTTGCAGAAGTAAATATCATGGACAATAAGTGCATAGATGTGTATTTTTTAATTTGACAGTTCGGATTTTTAATTTTTCTTGTATTCCTTTCCGTTTTTCCTTTGGTTATAGCGGCGGCGACGGCGGCAACGGGGCCAAAATAGAAGAAAGGACGCCGCTGACGATGGGGATTTCTGGGGTGGGCAGCGTTTCACAAAAAAGTATCCAGAGGGGAATCCCTGGGGTCCGAGGAACAAATACCGGGCACGTTACCCGATTAAAGGCGCGTCCAAGCCTTTCACACTCGTGGATCATTCATTGGAAATCCCACCGATCCCACCAGAATGCAACGTATGGGATTTGCAATTTGCCAGTCAGTTTAATTATGGAACACCCGCTCCCGACCTCACAGAGGCGCAGAAGAACATCATCCGAATGAAAACTCTTAAGGAAACTCGCATTTTTGCAAGTAAACCACCATTTCATCCAATAGTTCTTCCTGCACGAGTGGATATTATTAGGCTAACAAATAATGGAACCGTCCAAATCCGCATTAGAGATGAAAGAAATACGGTAAGTACATAGGTAACTAATAATGTATAATGTCATATAACTGTAACTGTAAATTATCAGTTTGGTCATGTTATATTTTATTTGTTACGCAGGCTTCTTACGCCAATATGGAGGGTCGTATGAACCTCTGGTTCAGGTACGTTGAGAATTGGGGAATAGACACGAGGATCCCCAAAGAGGAGCTAGAAGTTGGACTGGTTGTTTTTGCGCAAATCAAAGAAATGACTTACATTCGAGCAAAAGTTGAATCTTTTAATGATACGTCGGTTGAAATTCGTGGCGTTGATGAGGATTCTTCCATGAGACTTCCCCTGGGAAAAATTTTCTACTTCACGAAGAAGCTGTATGCTTGCCCTTTTCAGGTAATAGAAATACTCAAAAAACATTAATTATTGATGTGTGGGTGTTTAGTATTTGAAAATAACTACTGTTACTTTGACAGGTATTGGAATGCCACATTGCTGGGCTGGAGGAATGGGAGAAGACAACAAAGATGGAGGTGATTATGCGAAGATTTAATTTCCTCTTTGGGACTGGTCTCAACACTGCCATCCTCACAGAATTTGAGGAAAAAGATGAGCAGTATTCTGTCAGGTTGACCATGCCTAAAGACTTGGCTGGGAAGGACACTTTGAATGATTGTCTAATGAGACAAATCAAGGAATTTAGTTACTTCCAGGACATTGGTGGTGGGCCTTGCCCGAACTAGAACTCTAAAACCGAAGTAGTTTCCCAATCGAAAGAGTACTACTACTACTACTACATCTACATAATATAATTAGTTTCATAGTTTTGAAAATTTATGAAGTTGGATACAGAAATAATGTACAGATATAAAATGAATTAACACATGATTAAACCTCTGATATATATATACATAAATTCGTTGAGCTTTTGTGACAATTTATTGAAAAGCAAACATAAGTATGACAAGGGGGACTAATATCACAAAAATGAGATACAAAAGAGCTCTGGGCTTGCAGTCCGTTTCGGCAACATAAATCATGTTAGAATTAGAACTCGGCAAGGGCTGTGGCAGCTTTATGACAACCTACAAATTCAAATAAAAAAAATTGCAGCTATATGAATATCATTTCACTTTCTTTATATTTGTCACACACAAATGTAATAGCTACCTTTTCCCATGAAGCAAATCGAAATGAGATCTGACACTCCTCCACATCCGTACAATTTTCCACCGGCTCGGGCAGCTGATACTCCACTTTCTCCAGTTCAAACTTGGTTCGGATTAGATTAGTTTGTTTCTCATTTTCCGACCCAAATATGAAATAGTAATAGTCTCTTTCTTTCACCTGGAATTCGTACACATTTGACGCTAGGCCAGATAGGTTTTTTGTCAAATGTAAGTCTTCGAAAACACCTTCGCTGATACAGCCTTCATCTTGGGGTAGGTTGAAACTAGTCTATAATCCCTTCACATTTTAGCAACGCTTCCTCGCTACTAGAAAAACTTGATTCGGATTCTGACCCTGATCCATCATTTTCCCCAAGGGATTGATTAAACACCCCGGAATGATGGCCATGTTCCTCTTTCCAAATGGATTTTACAGGGTGAAACGATTTAGACACTATTTTTTCGGGCTATTCCGAGTGGCAAGAGGGTATCATTCTCATTTACTGATTCGTCTTCAAAAGCCCCGTCCTCCCCGGATTCCGTGTTTCGTCTTACTTCCAAAGCCCTCCTGCGTCGGTGAATCGTTCCATGCTCAATTGAGTCCCCTTTCTGAGTTGGAACATTATTGTCTTCTGTCGTTGTCTCAATATCGTCCGTTTGGACTCCTATACTATCCACCGTTTTGTTAGTTTCAGTACTGATTATTTGGTCCCTAGTTGCGTTGAGCAGCATCCAGTCTTCCAAGGTCTTTTGGATTCTGTCCTTATTGTCGGGATGAGACTGGAGGAAGTTTTTTAGTTTGGAAAGAATCGTCAAGTCATCACTAGGATGACCCTCTTTAGATTCCGCTCCGCCGTTTTTCCCCACATGTTTACGCATGGTTTCTACTGACGTGGAGCTCGAAACTTGGTCTGAGTTGCCGGCCGAGTCGTTTTCCCCGATATACGCGCAGTACTCCATGTGCTTATTTCCCCTGACTATTAGTAGAGTGCCACCTTTATGTCTACATACACAAATTATTTAGGTCTATTTTATACACGCATCTAATTTTTACACGGTATTAGTAAAACAAAAACAAACATATACTAAATAAATGAACCTTGCGCAAGTTTTGATTCTAAAGGTTGACCCAGGTAGCAAATATAGACCCCAGTATTCTTTATGGTCATCCGGAATTTTCATTTGTTGGTCTAAGCTCATTGAAGTTGGTGTCTCTACAAGTTCAGGTTCTCCATTTGTCACATACGCTGTAAATGATGTATTCGCATGAATACTTTCACCCTAAAATCCAAAATAGGTAAATCAGAACAATATAATTACATACTTCAGCTCATCTCCTTACTGCTGCGTGCTGCAGTGTTTGACACGCAATATTATCATTAGGCAAACAAGTGGGTGGATGCTGCTTTGTAAACGGCAACGGCCAATGTAGATCAACCGAAGGCATCCCCCAATTCACAATTGCTACCGTGTATAACATAATAACATATTGATCCCACAATCACTCTGAAAACTCTTCACTGTGTTGAAACACTGCCAAAAAAACGTATGATCCACGTCCCAATTTTGTTCCGTGACAAACATGAGAACGATAACCGTGTATTCACTCCACTACTCCACACGTGTCACAGTATATCAGTACGATTGATTTTTGGACCAACTTACTACACAATATATGTATAGATATTTTCTGTTTCTGTGATTTCATTTACCTGACACCACGCTGTGGAGATTCTGTGGTCCAAGACTCTCATGTCCGAAGGATGTATAACGTACGAGTGAGATCCATAAATGACAAACCTCATTAGAAGTGGGACTGAAATTAACAGGGATGGGAGGAACATGGCCAGTGCGCAGAATATACACACTCGTCGAGGACCTTTCCATTTTGCATTGCCATCTGAAATATAAATAATAATAATAATAATAACCCAATTTAAAGTTCATAACGTACATGGCATCTATAAAAAATGGTTTGGAAATGTTGCTTTTTACTAGATTCCAAAAAGCCTGTACTGATTCCTGTACTGTCGCTAATCTTGTAGGATGAGTAATGCAGAGAGAAATACTCTGATGAAGTTTCACTTTTACTTGCACTCATCTTCCCACGGACAAAATTAAATGCTAAAAGTTATACCCGAATTTGGAAAACTGTGTTCCGCAAAGCAAGGAACGTACATTTTACCTTAGGATCTGCTTTATCTGACTACGTTTAAAACTGGAAAAACCAAAAAGTTTTCGATGCAGATCAAAAATAGGCAAAACACCTTTTCACTCGACCAAAGTATTTATCAGACTACAAAAATTACGTGCTGGTTTGGACGAAGATAAACCATGAAATGCTGGAACATCGAAATAGTACCTAACATGAAAACTGTGAACTTTGTGGCTTCACAATTTCACACTGCTGTCGAGATAGTTATATAGCGCAGGCAATTGTCGCTTGGGTTATCTATATCCCGTGTGATCCCTGCTGAGTAGGCCCAAGCAGATATGTATAATATGTGAGTGAAGATTGCAAAAGTCTTATCTCAATTATTATGTAATTACGTTTTTCATATACGTATGTATTACCGGACTCGTTCTTTAATTTAGCAAAGAAATTGTGAAACCAATTACAAGTTGTCATTGTCATCATCAATTTATAAACTACTACACATCTTGATGAGTCTTACCTGGTGAGTGATATTGATACTGGAAGTTAGTGTTTGGAGGTCCAGGAGGTCGTGCAAATGTCGAACTTCCATACGTAGACATATTCGTAGCCCGAAGGATGCTGGATTAGACTGCTGCTACTTATCATTTAAATTAAACACCACGAACGTTTCACACCTGAAGGGCTTTTATAAGATTGCAAAATTGCAAATCTATCAACTTTCACAAAAAAAATTAGGTGCGTTGTTTAGTCGGAATTCATCAATTTGTACAAGGAACATCGGCACGAGCTTATTCAGTAATTAAGACAGTTCACGTTCACTCACAACAAGTCTTTATTGCATCTCCGGCTATCTGAAACTTTTACTTAAACGTTCACGCCAGCAACCTCCTTCATCATGGTAATGTGCAATCATTGTAAGTTTTCGCATACATAAATCCTTGATTAGAATTTTAAAATGTACTTCCGGATCGCAAGGGAGATGTATGTAGGTAGTTTACACGTAGTAAGTAAGTCTCCACCAACATTATCTGCGCATTCAAAATAGAAATTTTTAAAACACCTTGCACATAAAGTACAACAAAACCGAGAAAAATTAAAATTAAAAGGGAATAAAATTATAAGGAAGTGCATTGCTCCACAGTGCAGTGCCTCATCTCATATTATTTATGTTACATCATGACTTTCTAAAGCGATGTCCGTTATGTACTTGTCCACAACAAATTGATGAATAAAGTTATACACCCTGCCAATCCAATGCCAACTTTAAATACGACGTGTGTGCAGTGCCTCATCTCATATTATTTATGTTACATCATGACTTTCTAAAACGATGTCCGTTATGTACTTGTCCACAACAAATTGATGAATAAAGTTATACACTCTGCCAATCCAATGCCAACTTTAAATACGACGTGCAAAAGTTGAGGCTGCGGCTATGCATCCCCTCCTGAACGTGAGAATAGATAAATAAATGAATCAATGTTTTCGTTTTTCATCAGTCATCAGGCATCAGGTTAGTTAGTTGTTAGTTACGAATTACCAATACAAAACATGTTACGTATGAGGGCTGAAGTGAAGACCCGTCCATAATAATAATTCTATTCTGTTCTGTTTTTGTCACGCATGCTCGGTCGACGAGTCAACTTTTGTGTCATCGTCATCTCATCTCGCGTGTGTAATGGGATATTTACAGTTTATCACTTTACCNTTCTGTTTTTGTCACGCATGCTCGGTCGACGAGTCAACTTTTGTGTCATCGTCATCTCATCTCGCGTGTGTAATGGGATATTTACAGTTTATCACTTTACCAATTTCATTCATTCGAAGTTAATTGCTTTCTTTATAAAAAAGGCACCGTGTTCGATGAAGATCATTAAAGAGACTGCTCTTGTGTGATGACATTCATAATTGCAAGGCAATGACATGCTAAGTTATAACACTATAACACAGACTTGATTTCACATTAGTAATTATTGATTCGATGTACATATTGTATGACACTGCATGAAAGGTAATATGCCTTGCCTATCACCTGTCATTTCAGGCGAAAAAAAATGTCAAACAGTTGCCCAATTTTTTTTGACGAAGTTCACGTTCAAATGTAGCATGCTAATGAAATGAAAATGCGCCTACACTACTCTAGCTAAACTATTTACATTTACATTATATTACCCCATTATTTCCATACTCAAACTTCATTTATGAATTAGCAGGCATGCCATTTTCGATTGTGTATTTTCGCCAAGTTGACGTATTTAGGATGTCAAATGTGATGCATACTATACAATAAATCCCTAATTGTACTGACGTAATTACAAGCGAAAGTAAACGTGTCGTTACCTATATTAAGGCTTAAAGTGTTTCCCCCATCCACCACCGGTGAAAAATATCCCTCAGCCAGCAGATATCCCAACAAGCCACATAATGACAATTTGGCCGAATTATTGACACGCTAACCTGCCGATTTATCTGATCTGATTATCGTCTATCGCCTTTGTGTAGTGTGGCCGTATTATTTCGTGTATTGCAGTATTATTTTTGCAGTATTTACTGCAATGTAAACATTTAGTCATCAGATGCATCATGAAATGAACGCAAGTATAGGTACAATGCAATGTACAATACACAAAATTTTGATTTTTTGCACGTTCGGCTCGGTAGACAAGAAATGTAGCACACAGTATGTGGCTCTCAATCTCAATCAACTCTCCGGAATCTGGAGTAAAGACTGGGAAAATATTCGATACGCACTGCTGTCATTATGTCATGTTTTTATGCCCAGATTATGCCGTCCTTGAAGCTCTCTCCAAGTCGACATTTGATCAACCCACAGACAACAGACAAGGCAATATTGCAATACGCAGCATATCACAATGCAATGTGCTCAAGAAGCACAAAGTAGGGTATCCGTAAAATCTGTACTTACAATAAATACACGTATTTTCTATATTTTATAGAATCAAATTCACTTACTTGTTGTTATTCCTCTCCCACTTTCTGGTTACACCACCACCAAACCAAACCAGCAACCACTTCCGCTCCAAAACGTTCGGAATGAACATTCGCATTCGGGGAAACTAACTAGTTGTAAGTTTACATAAATACGCTCTCTCTACGTCTTGTAAAACTGCAATACATAATAAAAATGCAAAAGTATGATATGATGGAACTAAGGAATTTGTACTTTTGAGAACTTTGAGACGGTGCACATTCGGTCGGAGAATAAAACTTTTAGTTCCTTCTCGGTTACGATCCACGAGCACTGTAACGCTGACTGAACGATTGGAACGCCGCAGCTTGAGCCAATCTGACTTTGAATGGTCATCCGATAATTGAGAATGATTCACAATAATAATAAGAATTCGCAATTATCGCAATTAAACACACACTTTATTCCAAAATCGCAAGCAAAACAAAATGCATTTATTGTTTTTCCAAGTTTAGGTAGGGTTTCTCTTATCATATGAGTTTTGGTGAGCATCAGCAATCAGCACACAAAATGATAGCACGCACAGCACAGACTCGAATGTTGTAAATACTTTGTCCCTTGAAATGTTGTGTTGTGGAATAATATTTTGCGTCTTGTCGCAGAGGTCCCAAACAACAACTGATTGAGAATTTCGTATATAAAATGAATTGAATCTTGTCGTGATTACGTGTGACTGAATTGTGCAAAATGTGCATGCATTCCACATCCACAACACATCAATAGCATGCCTTCATGCCTCCTCTTTTTACTGAAATCTGTGAAGCAGCTTTTGATGAGGAGGAGACGCTTCACGATACAATAGACTTTCACACAAATGTGTTCTTCACATGCAAGCATGACATGTGTGTGCATGCAGGACGCAGGAGGATGGAAGAGCGGAGCGGAGTAAAAGATAATGCAAAAAAATATTTGGGTTTTCTTATTGAATTCACGATACAATAGACTTTCACACAAATGTGTTCTTCACATGCAAGCATGACATGTGTGTGGAGGACGCAGGAGGATGGAAGAGCGGAGCGGAGTAAAAGATAATGCAAAAAAATATTTGGGTTTTCTTATTGAATCCATGCATGTGCAAGTGAGTATGTGTAGGGGTTTAATTTACTTTGCTTTTATAACGTTACATGTCCATGTCGTCCACATGTCCAAAAATTGTAAAGCATCGCTTGTTGTTGTAGCATGGAAATAAAGACCAAAGATGAAATCTTCCTAGACTTGCTCACTTTCTTGAATTTGAATCGTAGGTTTAATGTGTACTACTGCGTACTATATGCACATTCCTGCACAAGGCAATGTGAAGTGAAGTGAAGAGGTTTAAGATGACAAGACGGGATCCGAGTTGGGTTCAATTGGTTGAATGGAATGTGGATGTGGATAATGTATACACCTATTATATGGTACGTGTGTGCGTGCGAATGCGAATGATAAAAAACAAAACATGTTCCGTAGTAAGGATGGCTTTGTTTCATCAATACGGCCAATTCTTTTGAGCGTAATAAATCTGTTAGGTTTTAGGTTGGTTTGGAGCGATGCAATGTGAATTACGCAGTACGCATACGCATGCACACATTTTATGAATTCAGAACCAGGTAAGGTTCCCGTGTGCCAAGTGCGATTCCCGATTTGATGATTTCTGTCCAAATCGAACAATGAAAAATTATTTTGGAACTTGGACTGATTCCTGATTCTTTAGGTGTTTCGCCCAAATTAATTCTGATGCATGTATGAGTCGAGTCATGTTTATATTTATGCGCATCTACCACTAATCATTATTCTAGTTTATAGCTTCTGTTTGAGTATGCAAAAAGGGACGTGGTTAATACAACATTTTACAATGCATAAAAACTCAAACAGAGCAACTGGTAATGTCTTGCTGGCTGCATCAGGATAACAGTGCAACTCGTCTGCGCACACGGCTAGATTATTCAAACTAGATTTGACAAGCATTGTGTAAGTTTCGAACTCACGAATCTCACTATTGGTATTGGTCGTGCTTTTATCATGCAAATGATTTGTTTAGTTTTCGCCACCTGAACGCATAATAGCCTGAGACTGTGGAATTAGGTGTTACTATAATTTGAAATACTAATAAGTATGCATCCAACTGTAAGAGTTTAATTAATTTCTGCACGATCTTATTTCTATTAGTGGTGGAGTAAAATGCATGGCCAAAATTTTAATTCAACCAGCCAACTTTTAAACACAATATTATATCCTTTCAATGAAACACGTACGCTCAGGCACACGCCAGGATTTAACGAATATATTATTATTATTAGTTTTAAATTGAAATATAATTGCTTTTTAATGTTAATTATTTATACGAGCACGCTTTTTTTCTTTTGAATCATGGCTACTCTTTTCACGTCTCCGTTTCGTCAGTGCATTTCTGGGATCATAAATATCGAACCAGTCGTCTGATTTTGTATTTGCATCCTTTGCAAGTACTTCAGCTTTATTTTCATAGTGAAGCTTCTTAGCGAGCCTGAAATTATAACGTAAAAACAAAAGTTGCTCATAATTTGTTCATTTGCACAAGGATGATTTTGAAAAAACCTTATTAGGTAAGCAGCAATGATCATCAAAGCTTGTACTCATACCACGATATATCATCAGGTTTTTCTATCTCTTCTTCTCCCTCTGCCATGTCGTCCCCTCCTTCAATGTCTTCATTATCGCCATACGTTTCTTTGGCAGTTTCAATTTTATTTTTGAATTTTGCAAGCATTGCGAGAGTTTGAGCTTCCCTATCATCTCCTTTTTTGGCTGATTTTGCCTTTACTTCTTTATATTTCTGTTGTTCGTCTAAGAACTCCTTGATAACATTATTATCAGCAGCAAGCTTTGCAGCCTTCGCTTCTGCTTCTTTCATGGCTTGCTCAACCTCTTCGGTTTTCGACTCTTGGTCGCGTCTCATTGATCTCTTTAGCTGCTTGAATTCCTTGCGAAGCTCCTCTAACTTACGCTTTTGTTCCAATTTTTCATCTTTTCCTAAATAATACTCCTCGTCATCACTAGTTGATTTTGGTTCAGTCTTTTCATTCTTGGAAGAGTCTTTATCCTTCTTTGACTGTGAGCTGTCTTCTTTACGTTTTAATTTATCTCTGACAGACTTGATATCCTTTTCTTTCCTGATGTCCAAAGTGTCTTTAAATGAAGTACCTCCTATTATAATATAATATAAATACAAATGTGACCGTACCTCTTATGCTTTTCTTCATCATCATTACTTTCTCCTTCTTCGTCCTTGTCCTTGATTGATTTGCCACCATCAACATCTTCATCGCTGCCATCCGACGACTTCTTTGTTTCAGACTCACTCCTTTTGGAAGATGACGAGGGTTCAACTGCAGGTTGTGAGCTAAGTTTTGGATCTTTTGCTAAATCGTGGCTAGACTTACCCTTTCCAGAAAACTTTTTATTTACTTCGTCTACCTCTTCTTCATCTTCTTCGGCTTCTTCTCCAAAACTCAAAAGTTTATAATTCCTTGTAAACGATTTAAAAAAAGCGAGTGAATTTTTAAAGATGTCGATCTAATACGAGTATATAAGTATCCAGACAAATTAGAGGCGTACTTAGTCGCAGCGGCCTTGGATTTACTCTTTTCCTTCTTGTCCTCCTTTACCCTCTTGATAGTTTCTCTCGGGACAATATCATTAAATGGATTGCTGAGTATCTTTGTTTTGGTAATTTTGTGAGGGTATAACGGTTTTTCATCCTAAATAGAAAGTCAGGTGAATAGTTAGCAACGATGGCTAAATTAATTATACAAAATTCGAACATTCCATAATATATTTATCAGTACCTCATCAGTTAAACCTTCCTCCAGTTTCAACATATTATATATAGTATTCCCACCAATCTTCGCAAAGATCGTATGCTTATTTTGAAGTTCTGGCGTAGCTCCCAACGTAAAGAAGAACTGTGATCCATTATCGTCTCTTCCTGAATTAGCCATCGCCACCAAACCACGCCTAACAAACCTGAGCCTTGAATGGAACTCATCCTACAAATTAAAAACCCAGACACTATTTAGTTTACTGTTACACAACTCACAATGTATACATTCAACTTAAAAATATCATCATAATACCCACAGATATAAATTACCTTAAACGTTTTCCCCCAAATCGAGTTGCCACCCCTTCCCGTCCCCGTTGGATCTCCACCTTGAACAATAAATCCTTTCACCAATCGATGGAAAACTGTTCCATCGTAGTACCCCTCCATACACAACTGTACAAAATTTCGGCATGCCTTCGGCGCTTCTCTGGACCACAACTCAATATCAATGTCCCCTGCAGTGGTCTCTAAACAAACCTGCTCAAATCAATCATAAATTCAAAAAAAATCACATTCCATTTTTAAATTCCTCTTCCAGCAAATAACTTTTTACAACATCAACAAATCAAAAGTGACAAAAAAATACCTTTCCATCCGTCGGCGGCTCTTGGATATAAATGTTACTCATAATTCAGCTATTCATCAGCATCCACTTCCATGGATGGAGGGCATAAAACACTTTGTTTAGCGATCGCGACCTTTCCGTTCCGCCGACTCCAGTTCCGGTCGCACGTAACGTACAAAAATGGAATCCACAACCCTAAATACCGGTTACGTTTGTCATGTCATAATCATTAAATATTTTAGTTTTGTGACAGCCACTCTCACTCAGGGTGGCACTTTTGGCTACTCCAGTAAAGCGGAGAATTAATTCCAGCAGATTTTTACGATGACACGATACCTCCTCCACTCCACCTCCGTTGGACACTTTTGGAACTTTTACGACGACCCACTTCTCCGCCGTCAAACCAAAACATTTGCATCAAACGGAGCGCCTCTGCAGGTGATTGGGCCTTGAGGGAAATGCAACACCGGCTGACT
>JAANSN010005446.1:0-12443 GCA_036850665.1 Dicranocentrus wangi | reverse complement strand
TTATCTATATAAAATATTAGCATAATTTTTATCACCAAAAAATCTCTATTCGACAAATGAATTTAGGGACATTTTTTACAAATGCGAATGATCTGCATTACTGTAACAAGGCACTAAACTCTGCATAGGTATATGCCCTTGCTTGAATGGTAACTTATGGATCTCAATCTCGACTCTGTCAGATTAGTTTCTTATACTCACCTATTTAAATCATTTAGATTAGTATGTTCCAACTTCCAACCATTAGTAAATATCTGGGGCCTAGTAGTGTAGTCGTATGAATCGCTATAAGTTGTGATTGAAAACGCACTCTTACTTTTGGCGTCGTTTCGCTAGTTGATCTAATGTAAGCCTTTGAATATTTAAAATTTCATATGCACGGATTCCCTCCCTGAATTTCCGGTGATGGTAACAAATACTGTGCAAATAATGTGACTGTTGTGCAATGAGCAATTAATGTGATCGGGATAATATAGGGATTTCAACACAAAACATAATCGGTAGACTATTAACGTTAGTCGGATGATCTGTTTGTACTTTAGATAGCTCGTAATTTATTTCGATCACTACCTCCTAGTGACAACCCTGATTTTGATCCCAAAGAGGATGATCCTACTTTTGAAGCGTCTTGGCCACACCTGCAGGTGTTTAACAGTGACACACCTACTTTGTTGCATCGCCGTATTATATGCATAGTTTTGAAACTATTATAACGCGGTTATTTTTTATATATATTTTAGCTGGTCTACGAATTCTTCCTGCGATTTCTGGAATCGCCTGACTTTCAGCCGAGTATTGGCAAGAAGGTTATCGACCAAAAATTTGTGGTACAGGTTGGACCTTATAAATACTTGAAAACCCTTTGAGTTTGTTAAATAAGTGTAATGTATGTACCTAATAATTTGTTGATTATAGCTGTTGGAGCTCTTTGATAGTGAGGATCCCAGGGAAAGAGTTTTCTTGAAGACAGTGCTGCACATGATATATGAAAAAATCCTTGGACTTAGAGTATTCATCAGAAAGCAAATACACAATATTTTCCTCCGGGTTATTTACGAAACGGAACACTTTAATGGTGTTGGGGAGTTGTTGGAAATCTTAGGCACTATCATTAATGGCTTCGCTCTGCCACTAAAACAGGAGCACAAGCAGTTCCTGGTGAAAGTTCTTATACCACTTCATAAGGTAATTATTATTAAGCAGAACCAGCATACATTAAGAATTTTTAATTTCTCTGTGTGAGTTCTGCGGATGCTGTGCTCTTGTGCAAAGCGATGCTGAAACAGTACAGAACTTGAGTTGATGAGTCGTGTGCATAAATTATTAGTGATTATAATCATGAAGTATCCTAGCCCATAACCTATCGAATTTTAATGAATAGTTTTAATGAATTTTTTTGAACTTTTGAAGGACTAAATACTTAAAATCTACTATTGTAGGTCCGACGTCTGGCACTGTACCACGCACAGTTGGCCTATTGCGTGGTTAAGTTTCTAGAGAAGGATGCAACACTTACAGAACCAGTCGTGCTAGGTATTTTGAAGTTTTGGCCGAAAACATGTTCTCAGAAAGAGGTATCGAAAAGTGACACTTTCATTAAATGTGTTACCACTGAGCACTTCAAAGTGAGAACTGATAACAATGCACACATTATGATTCACTGTGGCAAAGGTGATGTTCTTGGGTGAGATTGAGGAAATCCTAGATATCAGTGAGCCAACGCAGTTTGTAAAAATTCAGGAACACCTCTTCGGGCAAATAGCGCGTTGTGTATCAAGCCCACATTTCCAGGTATGGATATATTAGCTTGTTGTCAGCTCTTCTCTGTGGAATAATATGTTTGTTGCTTTCGTCGTCTTTTGCAGGTGGCAGAGAGAGCTTTGTATTTTTGGAATAACGAATATATCATGTTACTGATTGAAGAAAATAATAATGTTATCATGCCTATAATGTTCCCTGCTCTGTACCGAATATCAACGGGGCACTGGAACCAAATTATAGTCTCGTTAGTGTATAATGTGCTGAAGACTTTTTTGGAAATGAATCCTGACCTCTTTAATGGTCTCGCGACCACATACAAAGCTGAGCGTCAGAAGTAAGTACCATCACACTACCAGGCAAATTACACTTTGCTAATTCAAATTTGTGAACCGATGCAATAGTTTTTACTATGCAAACTACTTTAGGGAAAAGAAAAGAGAGAAGCAAAGGGATGAATTGTGGAGGCGTCTTGGGGAACTAGAAATAAGTCATAAAAATGCAAATAATGTAAGGTGTACGAGTAATTCAAATACGAATACGGAAAATAGTACATCAGGACCCATCGCGTCCACATCATCGTAAACCTGCCGAATTCATCAAGCATCGGTGTATAGTTCTAACTCTACGTAAGGATGCATTTCTGAGTTATAAACAGACGCAGAGGTTCTCAGAAACGGGGTTTCAGTCGTGTTTCTTCAGTTCTGTTTTCAGTGTTTCTTGTTTTGAATACAAAGAAATGTGAAGACTCAAAGTATATCTTTTTACACAGTGAGTACTGTGACCAGAAGACAAAAAAACATTTCTTGATATGTATGTAGGTACCTATATCACATCACTTAAGTCAGTGTTACTCTCATACCATTTGCCATATCACCAAAGATGAAGGCAGGCACCTGACCTGACTGACTTATTCATTATTGCCATGAGTATGCCGATATTAGATTACTATATACGCACCTTAACCTACATGTGGTATTACCTTTTGGAGCTAGGAGCACCTTCCTTACAGCCTGCGTGGACGCCGGAGCACTAGGAAGAAGTTCTCCAGTAGCACCCTCGACGTCATCACAATCCTTCTCCTGCTCGTTCTCCGACCCCTCTTCTAAATCCACAACAGGCCTAGTCTTGGTCTCCTCATCTTTGGAAACTTTCTTGGTCCCTCCCCCTGTTGCGCCACTCTTCTTGGGCCTTCCCCGAGGCATCTTTATTCTTTACGGATTACTTGTAAAAAATAAGTCACCATGATATTAATTCCGTCATCTATCAGACCATTCTCTATTTAGCTTTATCATATGCATAAGAAGAGCTTGAAATATTGAAACATATTAACACTAAATCTGTAAATACACCCCCACCCACAACCAATAATTAAAACAAACCAGATTAGCTACTGATAACTGATATATACATTTGTTTCAAAACATGTGCAGTATGTGCACCAGACTGCACCAGTCAGTGTACTCACACTTTTCCACAGATCCACCGACACGCAAATCTGAAATCCCTGTGATCCACCCGAACTTCCCTTTGCATATGTCACAATGTCACACAATAAAGAACTATATTTCATGAAAACACGAAACCAATTCACATTAGTCCAATTCACAATTTAATTATGAACACTAAATTATGAACAGAGCAGAGCCAGAGCACACAAATGACAAAAATGCACCACACCACCTCACTTCACAAACAAAAGCATTTATTCTTTTCTTCACCTTTTTGCTCTCTCTCTCTCTCGCAGGTTTGCCTCTTCATCCCTTTGTTTCCCGCACCTCCTCCTCCAAAAGCAATGTAAACACTGTCAGATGCTCCAACTCTGAGGAAATACGCACACTTTTTAAACGGACTTTTGTGTTGATATTATATTTTTCACAAGTTCGGAAGATATACTTAATACTACTTACAAGTAGAACATACCTAAAATGCAAAAAAAAAATTGTGTTCTGTTTCTGTATGTTGTAGTTTGTATGTAGTATATTATTGTAAACAACAAGTACAGCTGCTGTTTGCTATTCTTCCTCTCCTGCTATTCCATTCCTTCATATTCCAAGTTACAATGTCATTTAAAAGCATTATCATCAGCTATCAAAAGAACAAGAAGAAACACACTTTGTTGCAGTAGTAGTAATTTAATTTGCGCAAGCAAAAAAAAGCGTCCCTGGAAGAAAAAGGAACTGATATTTACAGTGTGTCGGTCTGGTCTGTGTGTGGCCTTCTCGGTATTTGGCATACCATCATCAGGCTTTTTTGTGTGTGCAATAATAATGAAGAGAAACCCTTAATTGATTAGAGTTAGAAACTCTGGTGGAGTTGTAGGTAAAATTTTTCAAAATAATTAAATCGATTTTTTAAAAACAAATTACCGGAAATGGATTTTGTCAAAGGGTTAAAAAGGGATTGCTCATTTAATCTGTGAATGTAGAAGGACTAAAGGGTTTGTTGGAATAATTTATATTTCCCCAGACTCGTGTTTTCATATTTGATACAAAAGTTGAAAGTTAGTAACTGATTAGTGAACGTCTTGTTTGTTTTTTTGTTTCAGAAAGGCAGAGTAGGAGAATGGATGAGATATGTTCTGGAATCGAATTAAATTCTTACCAAGTTGGAGGACCAGGTCCAAATCAGAAGCATCAGACAATGGCGAGGGCGACGAACGACAAGGATATGTCTCAAATTTGCTTAGACGATACTGTCGTATTAAACTCTGTTCTTCCTATGCCTATAATTGACGCAGAGAGTGGGCAGGTCATCTTTGGAGGGTTGATGGACAGCAATGGAACATTGTTCGAAACGGTTCAGCTTGCTGCGTTTGTGATTGAACAATCTGGTTCGGGGCCTGGTTCGCAGACCCAGCTAGGCATGGGAGTAAATGATTGTCAGGTAATTAGGATTCATTAGGACTCGCAAAAATTAGATGTCACTTCTTTCTTTATGGGATGTATAATTTTAGATCCACTTTTATCTTTAGTCTATGTCTATGTCTATGTTTCTAGAATGCAGCTTCTGACTTTCTCTCTGGGAACCTGGTCACATGTTTGGACCAAGATTTGACTTTGGTAAAACGCGACATTATGGGAGAGTCTGCAGTGCTATTTACCATTGATGCACAATCAGGGACGCGGAGAGAAAGAGCCACTGGAGTAAATGTCCACGAGGATGAGGTCGTTATGCATCCAGCGAGCACTTCTTCTTCACTAATTCAGACATCAGAGATTAGTTTTATGTCCGACGGGGTAGAAATGCCTGCTAACGACCAAGCAAAGAAATCCTTATCTTCGGAAAATTTGAATTGTAATATATCCCCTGAACCTAAGGATGCTAATTCGAAAGTAGATCTTAATATCGATCCCCCAATTGGTAAAGGCCCATTTCGGTGTCCAATATGTGGAAAAGTTTTTCTCAAATGGACATTGTTTAAACGACACAAGCAAGAACATTTAGACGATAAGCCATTTGGCTGTAAAATTTGTCCAGCAGCGTTTAATTTCGAATCGAATTTAAAATTACATATGATTTTACATGAAGCTGAAACAACAGGGTGTTTACAATGTCAAATTTGCCCTGCGAAGTTTTCTAGGCTTGCCAGTCTCAAAAGTCATTTGAGAGTGCATGAACGAGAAGACATGATCGTGTGTCAAGAATGTGGAGACGAATTCGAGACAGTGGCCCGCTTAAAGTTTCATTTAGGTACAATATGATATTTTCTGTTCTGTTAATTACAAAATTCTTGCTATTGCTATACAACATTTTAAATTTGGTTTTTCTATTTTTACATTTGCAGAAACTCATAAAACCAAATCCCAAAATGTACACAAGTGCAAACTGTGCAATAAATCATTTACCCAAGCTGCAATGTTGAAAGAACATTCGAAGGACCATGCAACTGTTAGGAAGCAACTTAAGGCATTGAACTCCCATAGGAAAAAGTCGAGACTGAAATATTCTTTGAGTAGTGGACCCTCTACACCGACAAATAATTCAACTACATTCCTCAACTCCAATTCGTCATTGGCAAATTCAAGACTGGATAAAATGAAAAAACGGCTTTGTTCTGTTTGCGGAAAGCGTTTTCAAAAACCGTCTCAGTTGCTTAGACATATTCGGATTCACACAGGAGAAAAACCTTTCAAGGTAATTAATTACTTACCTCTCTTCCAGTGTCCTGTAAATTACAGTTATAGTTAGGTTAGTGATGATAGTGACGCAGTTGGACCATTTAAATAAATAAATAATAGCACTTGCTTATATAATATTTTGTAGTGCCCACAATGTGACAAATCATTCAACCAAAAAGGAACTCTTGAATCTCATGTTCTGTCAATGCATGAGAAGGCTCGACCATTTGTTTGTTCACTGTGTAATTGCACATTTTCACAACGAGGAAATTTGAGGGCACACGTGAAAAAGCTTCATGTACCTCCAGGTGAAAACGAGAAGGCCTTTAAATGTGAAGAATGTACATGTGTATTTCGGAGACTTGCGACATTAAACAACCATATCGCAAAAGCTCACGCCATTTCCGCGGTAGATATTTATCAATTTTTACAAACTTATTACTCACTTATGCTATTTATAATTGTGCCAAGTTTTTGCCCTGTATTTTTGCATTCGCAATTTATTTAAAACAAAAATTCTAAAAATTGCAGACGATTTCAAACACCAGTGGAACGTCAGACCAAGACCAAAACATGTCAACAAGTGCTGCGGTTACTTCCGGGAATAACGGAATTATAGTAAAAGCAGAAACTCCCGCTACAAATTTAGAAACAAATCCTCCCATTTCACAACTTGTGAAAGCAGCACCGTTTGATGCACAAGGGACTAGTATAATTAATAACGCTATAACCTCCGACTACATTGACTCAGTTCTCGACTTGGGAGATAATATCACAGAGGTGAAGTTCGCCCATGAAGAGGAAGGAACGCCTAAGAGATACCTTGTAAAAGTGAAAAAAGTAGGGCAGGAAAAATGGCATATGTGTACATACTGTTCGAAAGCGTTTAAAAAACCCAGTGATCTAATTCGCCATGTCAGAACCCATACTATGGAAAGACCATTTAAGTGTCCTCAATGTTTTAAAGCGTTCGCTGTCAAATCAACTCTCAATACTCATCTTCAAACACATTCATCTGACAAGAAGTGGAAATGTAGGTTCTGCCACAAATCTTTTACAGTTCTGTCCTCTCTTCGAACTCATGAACGTCTTCACAGCACTAGCAAACCCTTTAAGTGCACTCACGAAGGCTGTGGAAAAATGTTTAAAACGAGTTGTCAAAGACGGTCTCACATGAAAATACATACCCGCAATTCGCAAGGCTTAACGGGAAAACGTAAGTTGCTAAGAATAGGCGAGGTGAATAAGAAGATAGACTTACCCGACGCCTTGAAGATAACACCAGATGGTCTTGTTCCGGTACCGACACGATGTGCGTTGTCTTCAACTGCAAAAAACCCTAGCGATGCTAAATCAAGACCTTACCGCTGTATGCATTGTCCCTCAGCCTTCAAAAAATCTTCACACCTGAAGCAACATATTTTAACACATACTGGTGAAAAACCCTTCCAGTGTTTCCAATGTAATAGACGATTTGTGTCCAGTGGTGTGCTCAAGAATCATATCAAAACACACCAAGGTATCCGGCCATACAAGTGTGACATTTGCCTGATCTCATTTACAACCAGTGGAAGTTTAAAAAGGCATAAATCCACACATTCTAACAATCGCCCATACCTTTGTCCATTTTGTAAAAAGTCGTTTAAAACTAATGTTTCTTGTAGAAAGCATATTAAAATACATTGTAGGGGCGGAGTTGTAGCATTTAATGAAAAAGAATCCACTAGTATTGTCTCAGACTTTGTTGAAGGCCCAGTGACAGACCTGCGCAACATTAACATGGCTCCTGATACTGCAAGTCCATGTACGCTTGCAACTCCTGTACCACCACCACCTAGTGCAAAACCAATCACTATTCAAGTGAGCACGTCAAACAATAATCCGACACCTGTTGTAACGCCGACTGTTACAGTCAGCAAAATTCCTCCGCCTGAAAAATTTATTGTTGGTAAGAAGTACTAATATACCTACAAAGATATAGTATCTGGTTGACCTTTTTAAAAAAATATTGCCAGTACTTTCACTTTAGCCAATATATACTTAAAAATATATTATTATGACTCCCTAATGTACAGATGGATTCGTGATGACAGAAAACGACCAGCTTGTACCTGTAAGCGTCGGAAGCAATGACAACCAGTACCATCCCTTACATTGTATCGATACTATTCCAGAGACTGGCCATCTAATTAGTAGTTCCATTCTAACTCTTCCTCCAGCATATATAACATCAGCAACTGAGGCTAATCAAGGGAATATGTACACTTCTTCAGGTGTATCCACGTATCAAACAGAATCTCTGTATGTTCCATTGAATAGTGTTGATAACTTTCAGCCCATGCCTGTCACGACAAACACACATACCTTGGGTCCCAATAATCCTACAATTATAGAGGTAAAATAAAAATGCCTTATTTATTGATTGAGTATTATTGATTCAATGATTAGTAAAAATTTAACTTATTATTGTATAGATAAGCAGTAACCAGAAAAAATCAGGGAATACCGGAAATAGAGTGAACAAAGTTGCAGTTACCAAGTTGTGTTCCACCGCTAATCCAGGAAACTTTTTACCAGTTATCAGAAACTCGGATTTACACCAAGAGAAGCCAGTTAAACCTGTAATAATCAGTACTAGCAGTAAACCAGAAAATCGTCATCAAGTAGTTGTTACAAAGACTGATTCTATTCCGGTACTACCGTTTGACAACAAATTTACGATGTCCAAAACAAAACCGTCGGGTAATGTCTGTATTGAAGCTGTGCCGTCGTCCTCAACTGACTTAAGTACCCGTAAGAATGACAAGGGCATAGTAAATGCAAAAAAATTCGCAGAACCCCTGCCACCAAAACCAAAAGTAATAAAAGTTAATTTGTGCGAAATATGTAACAAAACGTTTAAGAAGCATTGCGATTTAGTCCGTCACTTAAGAATACACAGTGGAGAAAAGCCTTTCAGGTATACTATATAATAATAATATTTACCACCAAAGATAGTTTTTGTTTGAATGCGTCATTGAATTAAATTAGCACATCAACAATATGAAAATTTATAATCTCTTGATCCTGATCTATTACAGGTGTCATTTGTGTAGCAAGTCGTTTCGTGTAAAATCTACCCGTGACTCACACATGAGAATTCATGAAGGCGGAAACGGAAAAACTGTAACATGTGAGGTGTGCCGCAATAGGTTTGCCAACGTCAGTTCATTGAATGTTCACATGAGATTACATACAGGTGCAATGCCACACAAATGTAATCATTGCGATCGTCGATTCCGCACAACTGGCCATTTACAGGCTCACACAAAATCTCACTTCAAGCCACAAAAGAAACAAAAGAAGTCCAGTGTTCGTACAGATATGACCCTTCCCATTGCAAAAGATGCTTATAGTGAAAACGGGAACAGTTCTGGCAACTCTAATATTCCGATTCAATACATCCAAGAGGAGATTTTTAATTCTGCATCAATGCAAATCAGTGAAGAAACTCGGAATATGTGTGAAGCATTAACACAATTGGAGTCTAACATATCAGAGAGTCAGAATGCGTCTGAATGTATCCAGCTTCTAGGCAATCTTCAAGTGTCGCTAGATAGTCTTCCTAATATTCAAATCACTGGACTCGATTTAAATTCAATCCAAGCGGAGGACCTATTACAAAGCTTTATTTTAATCACGCCTAACCTTCAAAACACATCCGGAAATAATGTTCTAGACCTAAATCAAGGTAACATGATAGGCGTTGGGGGCCCGGATCTTCCATTCCACTTGGCTAATATTTCTACGGAAAACAACAGTTTAGCGAATGTACCAGTTGTAGAGTGTATCATAGCTGAGAAAGATCCTCTTGTGTCCGGCAACAGTACTCTATCAAATTCAGTTTCTGGAAACAGCAATATAAAAATATTTCAAGAATCGTTGAATGATCGTGATCCGTTCTTGACTGTTGCCTCTAACCATCATCCTATGTCAATATCTTCATTTAGTGTGCCACAGGGGTCGGGCACTTCCAATATCCAGACAGATTTTGAAGGACATTTCGCCATGTCTTCAAACTTATCAGGTTCTCTAGAAGAGGATAAACTTAACTCTAAACAATGTCCAGACTGTGGAAGGCTGTTTTTGAAACCTAGTCAAATGCTGCGCCATAGGAGAACTCATACCGGCGAGAAGCCTCATCGTTGTGAAATATGCAAAAGTACATTTTCGCAGAAGAGTTCACTGGATACACATGTCATGTTTACCCACAGCAATGTTAGACCTTGGATATGCCCGCAATGTCCGTTTAAAACTGCCCAAAAAGCAGCCTTGAAAAAACATTGTGCCAGAGCTCACCCACAATTGAATTGGAATGAAATCTCTGGAACGTGTTCCCAACAAAGTACGATTACAAATACCGTAGTTCCTCAACACACTCCTATGGCCACTAAACAGATAAATATCACTACTGGAACTAGAGTGTTTTAATCTTATACACATTACATACTCCAGTTTAATTAAATACCTCACATCACACGCTAACGCAATGTAACGTTTAGTCTTTTGAACCAATGAAAAGGTGGACATATAGCCTACCCCACCTTTTCTTCAAGTTGAACCAGAATTGTATTTAAAGTACAATTTGCTACAAAGCCTTGTCCTATAAACGTAAAAAGTAATTAAGTATGACTTGACGATTATGAAAGCAATTAGCAAATGTTAATGTTAATAATAAGAATTGCGACTTTTCTTAAATAACTAATAATAACGCCTTTATATTTTTGTAAAATTCTTAACTTAAGCGGCTTAAAATGCTTAAAAGCATTTAATAGCATTGTTTTTAACCACGTTCCACATTATATATTTTAGACATAATATATATAATACTATTGTCATTTCTTGCAGATTCGACTTTGTATTTGTACTCTTGACTTTATTAAATTATGTAAAAACCATCAATAATGCACAATAATAGAAAATAGAAATACAGAAATAAAAATATGGAGATTTTTGTGAAATTGTAACTCATGTTGTATGCATGGATCATAATATTCAAAACTGTAAAAAGTGCTTAGCATTCAGAGAACAGAAAATAACTGAAAAAATCATACATCCAATTCATCCTACCTCCTCAAGTCCTTTTTTAATATAAAAGTCTACGGAAAATGTGTAATTCTACACTACATAAAAACACAATCTAGCTCACAGAAGAATCATAAAAAAGTTCATGCAAGTTTCATCAATTAACTTGAAGATTTTATAGTGCAAAAAGGCAAAAATAGGAATGTGGTCCGGCTATATTGCCGAGGCTGAGGGAAGGAGGATGCTCTCCGATACAGTCTCCTTACTGCAATGGACGCGGAGATTTTTAGCTGCTCGGTTGCCCGCCTCGCTCGGTTCATCTCTCCTTAGCTAACCTGGACACTGAGGCCTCCGCCTCTGAGCCCATATTGACGCCCAGCTTAAGTGAGATACCAGATCAACGCAATCACCCCAACCCACAGAGCTCCCCAGCTCAAACCATCCACACACTCCGACCTGCCGAGAAGCTGGCATTACAGGAGTACGCCACGACTCCCAGTCGAAAGCTAAGCAGCTAAAATATCATATTTCTGTCGCAAGTCACTTGTTCGATTCACGCTGGGTTCGATCCACTTTTTGCTCCCCTTCTGCATATACAAGAGTGTACAAGACAAGCAAACCGAACCGCGCAACGAGCAGTACAACTTGATAATAAACCTGTCATGTATGTATATGTATATGTATAAACATTCTTGCATACTATTTACTTCTTACTTCAACTTCTTCAAGCAAAAGGCTTTATTATGTATTTCACGGTTTTATATATATTTTTTACGACTAAAGGCACCGGCACGGATACACGGTTTGATAGAGCAAGAGCATAATAGGAAAGTAGCTCCCTATTATCGCAAATCGCAATACAAACAAATAGAAATACCTAATCAATAGTGGCTGCATTGCATTGTTTGTTGAAGGGGGGAAATTGTTTCTGGATCTACAAAGCACACCGGAAATATGACAGCACGAGATGTAATATGAAATCATAATCATACACATATATATGGATGGATAAGAAAAGAAAATTATGATATGAATATACCTGCTTTGGTCGATTTTTATAGCTGATTCTGATTTTTTGGTGATTGATTACTAGCGTGCCGTGATTTTGAGTACCTGTAGTATTTATTGCCTGCGCCTGCGACGGTAATTCCAAAGTCCATATACTTTTTTTGTATGATTTAGATCAAAAATGGCTTTTATAAATTGCGATTGAGATTTCTTTTTTATATTTTTAGCTTCAATTCAGTATACGATTTGATTTATAGAATAGGTGGACAGTTGCAAACGCAAACAAGGTACATATGCAATTGATGTAATTTTCCCAACATACAATACATAGTTGCAACTATTTGTAATTATTTGTTAAATTATATGACACTACCAACTGTTAAAAGGCATATATCAACAAAACCCGTCGGTCCAAATAAAAAATAAAAATCTGTAATCAGATTAGTGATGTGCCATGTACATTATAGGTCAAAGGTCAAGTTGTTCAATTCT
>JAANSN010005445.1:0-12445 GCA_036850665.1 Dicranocentrus wangi | reverse complement strand
ACTAATACTTTTCAAAATTGAGTCATTAACAACCACAGGGGAATCAACCACTTGTAATGATGAACTTGGAGTTGTGGGGAGCATTGAGCTATCGTTATTATTACTACTATTGCTATTATTACTAGTCTGATGATTGTTGTTGTTAGGATTAGAAGAACTTTCACTAGTTTCGACACTCGTCGAGGGAGGAGGTGGAGTCAGAACAGAACTCGAGTAGGGTGAGGGGGTTGACGTTGACGACGACGACGCTGAGCGTCCCTGGGGAAGGACCTTTTTGTACTTGTTTCGAATTTTAACATAGTTTGGCGGCGGGGTCACTATTATAGCGACGGACTTAACGTTTCGACTAGCAGAGGCCGCCAAGTCGCCAGCGGACTCGATAACCATGTCGTCCGGATATGAGCTGTCATCGTCAGTGTCGTCGTCCACCACCGATACGGATTGGGACGAGGATGTTGAGTAAAGGGGTGGTCGGACAGAGTCGTAAATGGGGTTAATCACGGGGGCATATTCATCATGATGACCAGTGTCGTTGTCGTCAGACGTCCTCACCTCATCCGAGTCACTAGTCGTTTTGTCTAGACTAATCTTTGGTGAAGTAATATTATTATTATTATTGGGAGAAGGATTGTAGTTATGGTTGGGGTGGAGGAGGGGTAGTGGGGCTCCGGCTCCGGTCGAGTTAGATTGGTCCGTAGGAGGTGGTGGTGGTGGGTGGTTATTATTGGATAAACTATTTAGTAGGCTAAACTCCTTCCCGTGGTGGTGTAAACTAGCACTATGTCTAAGTTGCTGAACTATGGCAAGCAGCTCGTCATTGTTAATTAGCGTCCCGTTCCTATTCGTTCCGTTTACAATTATGTCTCCAGTCTCGTCATCGGAAGTCATTCGGACTATTATGAACCCTTTGTCCTTGTTATCCTGTAAATCATCCAAGATAATCTCTTTGTCAAAATGCTCCTTTATCACCTTATCATCATCACCCGAATCCAGTCGAGACCCGTCCACCTTCAAAATGCTCGGCTTCGCCTCGGAAGGCTCAGCCATTAGCTCATCAACAACATGATTATCATTTTTATTATTACTAGTTTTAATGGCCTGGGTGGTTAGCCCAGGTTTATTAGCGGTGCCTTTTTTACCCGATACAGAGAGACCACCGGAAGCCATGGCGGCGTCAGACTCCAGGTCGATGGTGGACGGGGCCGCGGCATAGGACGGTTGCTGCTCCGAGCCCGCCGCCCCCATACTGGCATCTCCGTACTGTGGCAGCGTGTCGATTTCTGCGTCCAGGCTCAATCATGGAAATGAGCTTGCTGAGGTCCACTGGGTGACCGTCGTAGGTGGGCGCGTCCGGCCCAGCCACAACCTCAAACACTCCGGGATGGCTCTCTCCCCCTTGTCCAAGGGACATTTGGAGGCCAGGGATGGCGTTGGAAGAGGCTGCCGTGGCGAGATCCCCATTTTGAAGACTGCTCATCACCGACTGCTCCGAGCCGGAGGTGGCAGCATCCGCTTGAGCCGAGTACTGGCTGATGAGGGAGGTGAACGGGGTGTCGTGAATATTTTGCTGTTGTTGTTGCTGCTGCTGGCTCTTTTGCTGGGAATTGCTTCCAGCTGCAGACAAGTCACTGGCGGACGCCTTAAAGTTTTGAATGTCAAACATTGGGGCTATGCTGATGGGCTCGATGGAGTGGAAAGTGGCCCCATAGTTGTCCCGGCTCAGCTGCTGGGGTTGACTTTGGCTGTAGCTGCTCTCCTGCTCGTAGTTTGTGTGGATGGATTGGTCGCCACCTGCACCAACACCACCCGAGTAGTAAGATGGCTTGCTGTTGCTTTGACTTGAGTAAAGATTTTGCAAGCCGCCGGTGAGAACTTCGGAGAATCCGGGCTCGTTTTGGCTCAACGTTTGGGATTGATAGGAGACCTGGCGGCTGGGGAAGACTTCAAGGTTTTCCCGAAGGCTTTGGGAAGGAGAGGAGTACACGTTGGAGGAGGAAAATGGGGAGCTGGAAGCGTAGGGAGAGGAGGAGGTGAGGTAGGTAGGTGGAACAGAGGAAAAGGAGGGTGGTCCACCAGACGCAAATTGTGGTGGAGGGCGAGAGCCAAATGTGGATGAGGGACGGGAGGCATATTGGGGTGGTGGTGGTGGTCCGGGTCTGGAAGAGTAGCTGGGTGGAGGTGGTCCAGACTGGGGTCTATAGCTCACAGGAGAATGTTGGATTGGGCCGGAATGACTAGGGGCAAAGGACACGGTGTTTCCTCCAAAGGGGACGGAGGCATCCTCGAAAATGGAGTTGGGGATTTGAGGAATGATTAAGGATTGACGGGGTGGTCCGCCGCCAGAGGAGAAATAGGTTGGAGCTCCGTTTTGAGCCGCGGTGCTCAGAGAACCACCCGGTTTGGGCTTAGAATGGTATTGGATTTTTGGCACAAAACTTGGCAGTTTTGACATTGTATTTCCCAACCAACTGAACAATTTGGAGGGACCATTTTGGCGTGGTTTGTAGCTAGGTGAGGGAGGGAATCTTCCTCCGGGTCGACCTTGGGGAGGTGGACCTGGTGGTCCTCCGCCGTAGCCAAAAGGTGACGAGGATGGACCGCCGTGGCCAAAAGGCGACGAGGATGGACCGCCGTGGCCAAAAGGTGAGGAGGATTGAGACGACGGTGGGCCGCCGCTACTGAAGCTGATAAAGGGACTAGGAGGTTGAGCAATTGCCACCCCGAGGATGGCACATACAAGCAGAGATGGCTTAAGCTGTTGTGAACAAAATGAACAAGAAGAAAAAAGCAAAGTGAGATGATGGTGATGACTATGCATACATGATATGATGACTCTGTCCGAACAGAATATTTTTGAGCATGCTTGCTAATTAGATATTATAATTAGTGTTTTAAAGAAAAGCTGGCAACAGCTACAGTCACATTTGCAAACGGGGACACTTTCAATTTCTAAAATTGGACAGTGTCACAGATTTCATGAAAACGGAATGAACACTGGATTGGGTACACAACCCACTTGATATCTCCATAACCCCTTAAACAATTGACATCCTACCAAAATATAATCTATGCTACATTGGGATTTCAGGCTTACCATAATTTTAATGTCGTCCGTAAACCTTGTCAAAATCTATAATCCACTGCGTTGTTCACTGGCTATTTCTCTACTACAAACAAATACTTTCTTCCAGTTAATTTGACACGAATACTAGAATATTTTCATGTCTTCCACCTCAATCCTCACATCAGTCACCACCTCCACCACCAGAGAGACAACACACTCAACAGTAATTCCTCACGCTCACACGAATTTCCTTCAAAATGTTTTCACTTTTTTTTCAAAATTTTTCAATCACGCAATAGAAGCCGTCACAGAGAGTCACTCTGCCTCAGTCCCATTTAATTCACTTCCTTTTCCCCACTTGTCTTCCTTCCAACACTACTTTATTATTGACACTCCTCGTCAATAATGGTCGTCAACATGAGGGATCGCGTTTCTACAAATAATGCTTAATAAGTATAATGTATGTTTTTCCTTCCGTCTTTTAATTTACATTTTCAACCCTGTTCCTACTGCTCCACGACTACTACTGCCAGCCGTTCATGAATGATGTCCTGTAAAATCGTCAACTGCTACTGAGCGCACCACCGCTCCGCTCCCCACCTCTTATAGACTCGGAAGTAATTGTTGTTTTTTTTTTCCTTCCGTCTTTTAATTTACATTTTCAACCCTGTTCCTACTGCTTCACGACTACAACTGCCAGCCGCTCATGAATGATGTCCTGTAAAATCGTCAACTGCTACTGAGCGCACCACCGCTCCACTCCCCACCTCTTATAGACTCGGAAGTAATTGTTGCTTCAAAATAGGGGGGATAATATATATAAGGGAAATAGAAAATGTTTGCTCTAATGTTTGGGTAAAATTTAAAATAAAAAAAATTGACTGTTCACTACTTTCTCTATCACACAACACTAGAGTTGTTTGAGCATCATCAGTATCATGCATCGTCACCAACTACAACCACACGTCGAAACGTGAAGCGTAATAAACGGTAAGTAAGTATATCCCCGTCCCTTCTACGTAACAACATAAGGCGTTGTTGCATCCCCCCCTCATCCCTAACCATTGGGCACGCACAAAAGGTATGCCGGTTGCGGTGCAGTTGTACGACTTGTCATTGCCGGCTTATTACGCTAGAGGAGCATCATATCAGCATAATAACCATCTCAAGTTGCAAAGGGTCACCTGCAAAAAAAAACCAAAAAGACGTCCACTTTGGTAACTCTATACTAACTAACGCCCTTTTAAAGCTGAGCATATTGGGGAATCACAATAATCTGGGATGTTTTAGAGGAAGGGGAATCCCCCGTAGTAGCATTGTTATACTACCACTGTTGTTTATCTAACTCATCTTTTACTCATTCATAATGATGGAGATAGAGGAACAATGGTTGGAGTATTCTTCTTCTTCATTGAGACAAAAAAAAAGTCTACACACAACATTTTCTTCTGCATTGTTTGTAAGTTTATAAANCTACACACAACATTTTCTTCTGCATTGTTTGTAAGTTTATAAAGCTGATTGAGCTGACCACATTAAATATTATTTCCCCGTGTAGCTTCTCTCTTGACAATATTATCGTATCTTCTTGGTATCCCACAATATTTTATGCATGACTTGTACATTTTTTCTTCTTCTTCTTCTTCTACTCGTCTTCTACCTGCGTGCAAACCGTCAGTAAATTACTAGATCAGTAGTAGTAGTAGTAGTGTGGTTTGTCTTATATTCCCTTTGTAGTCATTCATTAGCTGCCTAACTGCTGTAGTTCTTTGAACTGTGGAGAGTTATCGTTATAGGAGTTTATAAAGGGATTCGTCGATGATGATGTGCCAACAAGCTGACAAAGGATAACATGAACATGTGGTGAGGATATGGTTACATGTTACATGAGTTCATGTGCCTTCAGTTCACTTCACCCGACACGTCAATCTTGTCAGTCATCATGATGGTAAAAAACATGATCTATGCTTTTACGCTTACGCTCACTCGGCAGCTCCCTTTTTTCTAGTTTTCTTCTTCTAGTAATCCCTCTACTAATATGGTTGTTTAGAGTGGAGAGTCAAAAGTTGCCTAAAGAATGTGGTAGTGGTGGTGAGGTGGAGGGATATATAGTTACTTACTTACATGTTACATGAGTTCATGTGCCTTCAGTTCACTTCACCCGACCCGTCAATCTTGTCAGTCATCATGATGGCAAAAAACGTGATCTACGCTTTTACGCTTACGCTCGGTAGCTCCCTTTTTTCTAGTTTTCTTTCTTCTAGTAATCCCTCTACTAATATGGTTGTTTAGAGTGGAGAGTCAAAAGTTGCCTAAAGAATGGGTGCTGCACTTTTTTTTCTAAAAGTTTACATCTTGTAATATAGCGGAAATGCAGCGAGCTAGGAGGATCCGCTTCTAGGGTGACTACTGCCAAAAGGAAAGAAACAATTAGTCTGACTGGGTTGGGCGTGCAAGATGGATTGGATGGATGAGTGTATGAGAGCAAAAAATGCTCAAAAAATGGTTAGCAAGATTAGGGGGAAATACATATATATATATACAACGCTGGCAGTTGGAGTTGCTGAAACGTACTTACTTAGTTGCTAACAATTTTAACAATAATAACAAACCTTTGGCATGCTAAGTTTGGTTCGGAATGGGCTGTTTACACGCATAAAAATACCGTAGCGTACGAATCATCACATTGTCGTCCTCGTCGACGTCTTCAGTTCACTAAACTCTTTCCCTTGACCCATATTCTGGTTCTGAGATGAAAAATCTCTAATGGCTCTTTTAGAAGTCAGAAAATATTTTTTTGTGTTAAAGGCAGCTCGGTTCAACTTACAGATATCCACGATATCCAATTGACATTGTTCGTATTCTGTGTTGTGTGAATCGGCAATTGGGTAAAAGTGTAAATAGTTTGTGGCGTTACCACTTTTACGCACATTATGTTACACAGCATTGATCTCGTACGATTTGAAATCAGTGTGGCTCCTGACGTCTACGTCTGCGCATTTTTTTAAAACGTATTCATACATTATATGGCAACCCTTTTTCTTTTGGTTTTTACAAATGACACACGCGCGACAATTGACGCCGCCACCGTTGGTTTGCATTCCGATTAGAAACCTGAGAGTGCATGGTGGACTCTGGTGGTGGTACTGACGGATGCGTCAAAGTGTTCCTTGTCACAGCCGAACTACTTGATCAAAAACTTCTCTATTGTTTGGGGGTACAAACAAGACAGGGTATATACAGCTCAAGTGAAAAATGGGAAGTGAGTCAGTCCCACGAGTTGATTGATATTTAAACGATACGTGTGGCAACTATAGGTAATTGCTGTCAGAATTTCAGTCGTGATAATATCCGTCTGTTGTTTTGACATGACATAATCTATCTAATTTAAGAGGCGGGGATAAGCTGCACAATTATTATATGTTATTAGAGTTGACAGTATCCGATATATAGCATGTGTCTTCATCATACAGAAGCAATCCAAGAGATTGCTTCCTTGTGAAAAAAAAACATGTGTAATTCCATGTCTATCATCCACTTTGCCGTTCCGGTGAACATGTATTTCACTAATTCAGTCGAATTAGCTGTTTTATACACACAGGTGAATGCAACAACATACCTGCACTTCTACAAGACTATGCTGCACGAAGATTTTTTTTCTAACGACAAATATCTAACTCAATTTACGTACCTCTCAAAAAACTTTCAATTTTTTATTTATCGTTTCACAAGCTAGCACACCACCCCGTAAAGCAGTTAAAATTATGTAAGTTTGGGGCTGCTTCTCTCTGCACACGGGGCTGCTGCAGCAGGAAGTGTGTGAGATAATCACAGTTTCGTTACAAATTGATTGCCCTCTAGAGGTAGAACCACTTTTCGCGTACATTTTTTTTCTCGTTTAAAATTCTCCTCCGTAGGTAGTAAACTTGTTAGGGATGAACTTGATGCTTCCCTATATATATATATAAATCATTAAATTACACATGTTATTATTATTATTAATCTAGTGATCTACCTATAGGCTCGCAGTGTCACTGACTGTCAAGATCAACGATATCAAGGGGATCCCTCAAAACAAAAAATTTAGAAAATGAGCTAAAAGAAATATTTGTAAACAATTTTCACAAATTGTTAGATTGGATATCCCATTCATTACCCCTCTGAATTCTGTTTATACCCTATTAGTATTAACCTTTGGGAAAACAACATGCACTTGCACTACCTTAATCACCAAAATCCTTATAATTTTGCAGAGGAAAAATAATGGGGAAATTATGCAAATCAGTCAAAAAAAAGAGTGGATCTGTGAAGAAGTAAACATCAAAACATCTTTTATTGTATTAGTATTCAGGCTTATTTATTATTATTCAAGCATGACTTGCTTTCAGGTTTCAGTTCTTTTTTAGTGTTTGCAAAAGGTACCTTGTCAGCAGAGTGTGGAATTGTTTGTATCATTATTACGAATGGAGGAGATTATACAAAGGGACGGGAATGACAATGAAATGAATGCATTTGAATTTGAGGAAATGAGATTCAAAATACTAGTTGTCTTCATGATTCATTAGTATTTATTTTCAAGAAGATTAATAAAGAGGCACATTTATCTTGTGCTATTTGTGGAAAGGTTGACAGGAAAACGAGTATGCATCTCACATCTTGATATTCTCTTTTCACCTTTTTGTTGTGAGGATATATCACGTACCTACCGTCTAATTCCAGGCGGAGTTCTGTTCTCGAATACATTCTGGTCGCCGAATTTCCAAATCATGAAGGAATCCAATTAAATTAAAATAAACGTAATTTCAACCCAGAGTCTTTTTTTACAAGTGTAATGATTTTTCTTTATTAGCAACTGGAAGCTTTCCTTGAAGGCCCTTCAAAACGGTCATGTTTGTCGAAAGAGAATAATATATATTATACTCTATAGTGAATATAATAAAAAAAAGTAGTTGCATTGCACTATATATATTAACAAACATGAAGGCTTAACATCAAAAAATACCATTTTTAAAGCACATTATTATTATTATTATGTAATAACACAATTATTATAACACTCAACTTTTTTAGCCTCTTTCAGACAACAACATAAAACACACTTGCTCTCTCACATTAACTCCCACACACACACACACACACACACAATCATATAAAAAGGGGTTTGAGCTTGCAGTAAAAAAATGAAAATGATCAAAAATATTGTTTTTAAAAACTGCTTCTTTTCGTCTGAAATATGAAGGAAAAATATGCCTTTCATTCAAAAGGGATTTTCTTTCTTAAAAACCTTACGCAACATCCATTCAATAGGAGACAAGGAAGATAATATTGAAACTTCCAGGAATCTTGTCAAAAAAAGGTTCAAGAAACTGTGAAACATTTGAAAAAATATGATATTTGTCACCATTCACATAATATTTTGTTCATTCATATCATATACAACATCCCACATTCAACCAACTCTCAACTCAACAGAGTTCTAGGGAAAAAAAGTACAAAAAAATGCCTCGTGACAAGCTCTCGATATTCACTTCTGAACCGGAATACGTAGGTATATATATATATATATTTAACTAACTTTTTTTTGTATCAGCATGCATAATCATATTGAAAAACATCAAAAAACTCAAAACTCGACCAATATATAAAAATTCTCCTTTCGTAAAACAAAAATGTAAATCTTCATCGTTAAAAATTTCCTTGACTGGCAACTTTTCAACAAAAATATAACATGCTCCTCCTCCTCCTCCTCTTTTCTCGAACGCGAAACCTGCATTGCCTTGTAAATATATATATATAATATAATTATGCGTAATGTGGTTTAAAGGTTTACAACTACTTATTTTGATTAGCTTTTTAAAAAAAACAAACATTCACATTAACTCACAATCATTTTTTCCCAACTATTTCTTCTTCTTCTTCCTCATCTTCCACTTTCAATGATCATCATCATAAAAAAGAATATAGTTTGCATATAAAAAAAACTTGTAACATGTACACATACGCACACACGAACATTACACTATTTTTTCAACTATATTTTGACAAAACATTCATAATCTCTAAAAAAGATGGATTATTACATAATATAAAACCTAACTGATATATTAGCTATTAGATTTTTCTTTTGATATCTATAGACAGCCACTTGTCCTCTTCGCTTCTCGTTTCCTCATTTCCTTTTTGTCGCATCCGTCCAAAAAACGCACGAGGTGATGGAAACTTGAGAGTGAAGATGAAGATCTGTTGCTGCTGGCTCAGTAGAGTAACTATATATTATTGATGATGATGCTTTTTGCTTATGTACACAAAAAACTTACGATGAATATCCTGAGAGTGGCGTGAGAAAAAAAAACAATAAAAAAAATCCAGTCAGTAAATAATAATAGGCCAGAATGTTGTAACATGATTTGATTTTTTGCAAACAAGAAAATAAAATACATATAATAGTTGGTAGAAACGTGTGCGGGAGGTGTTTTCTCAATATTAGGTAATAATAACAATGATTATTCAATGCAAAAATAATGCAATCATATATAAGGTCTCTTCTAAAGTGCAATGACATTTATGAGCCATTTCCCCTTTTGTATTAGAATAATAAAAAGCAGCGAGAAACGGTATATATTTTGCGTGCAATACTAGTACATCCTAGTTTCAGGTGATGGTATATTGTGGACGCAAAGTTTTGTTTGTTACCACTCTTTATGCATCTATCCCTCTTTATATACGGCATTGTGTACACGGTAATAAAACAGTCACCTTCTAACTTTTGATTATATAATCCTGTCATATATATTATCCCTTCTCCTTCTCCCCATTTTTGCGTTAAATCCCCTCGATAAATTGAATAATGATATGTTATCTTCTTCTTCGCAGCTAGATTTGATTAGCTTGATTGATGCAATAGGCACGTTACGATGATGATGATTTTGACGAATCAACTTCTCGCTATCGAAAAAAGGAAAACTAGGCATAAAAATCTGCATAAGAGAATGCCGCATGCATTTTACACGCTCATTCCATTCTGCCTGTCCCAACAAATATATTTGCCCTATACACTACTTGTTCTACGTGCGCATTTGCCTTTTGTCTTTTTGTCACTTTCACTACTTCTCCTTCACATCATCATCAACCCCTTTTCAGAGATGTAATAATGATCAAATGGCAAACTCCGACTTTCGAAAAAAAATAATCTCATGGTTGTACTATAGCTCCTACTGTACTCTACTCACTCACTCACTACTCCCATATAATATATTTAATTTTTTGATCAAAGAGTGATGTGATGTGATGATCATCAGCGAGCGGCTGCGTGTGCAGTTCAGTTTCATTCATTCAACCATTCAACTCCTGACTTTTAAAATAATATTAAAGAGAAGGAAAAAGGTGCAACAGAACGGAGTGAGGAAGGATGCATGCATCCCTTTATACCATTTTTTTACTTGAATCATTGATCATTATACATCCTGTATAATTGATGACACAACAGGTGATGCAGCACCGCCGCACCTTGTTCTTCTATAATATATAATCAATAATAATAGTAAGTAGTAGTTGTAGTAGTAGTGGAAGTATTGCATAGTCGACACGTTTGACATCAATCAAGTTTAATTCTCTTTTAAATAATAATAGTAATATGTAGAGTGAACTGCCGCGGCGACCGCGAAGAGATTGTATTATTGTGTACTCTTCTACTACGGGACGGTAATTAAAAACTTTTTCAAAGCGATTTCCAATCGATTAAGTCAAACACCTAGGCTACACACACACCAAGAAAGAGTCAAAGAGCGTCGTCTATTGACTCATTTTCTGGGTGCATTTATTTGCATGGTTTTGGAGAGGAGGGGAGAGTGGAATGAAAGTGACAAACTTGTAATCCCTACTCGTATTTACGGTTGTTTATATTAACGTCGTATTTAGAAAAATTTGTAACATGTTCATCATTTAATATTATAGATGGGTTCCCAGGGATGTTTTCCATGTACCAATGCAAAAGCGAAACGGTTTTACTGGACGAATAGTATGGATGAATATGAATATGAAACAAGTGTTAATATTATAACTATGCCAAAAAGCTTATTTTATATAAATACCTTTCACAATCAAGCATCATTTTTAAAAACTAGGCTTAATTCTAGTGGGCATGTAAAAAACTAATTACCATATTATTATAATAGCTATATAGTAGTAGTGTAGTGCGTTACCTGATGTGCTTTTTTAGTTTAAAGAAAAATCATGTTAGTAGAGTAAGTCTTACCTTAAAGACAATCTAAGAGATAGCATATTATACGGATACGGAACAGTCTTACAGAGAGCAGATTGTCAATACTAATTAGTCGCTTTAACAGGAGGATTGGTCATTACTACCAAACATAAAATGTGTCAATATATATAGTGTAAAAGAAGTGAGTTTTTAGAGGCTTTTGTCAAACATGTCAAAACCGTTGTTTTTTGTTATTACAAGGACGAAATATGCATTAAAACATTGTTATTAAAGGTCTATCTTGTTATCCATACGGGCTTAGGTCTACTACTTATCATTTTTTTAGTCATCTACATTATCTACTACTACGTTATTCAGACTGTATGTTTTTAGTCGTATTTGTCCAGCTCGATGTCTAGCTCGTTGTCAGAGAGGGGCGGAAAGAGTTCGTCCACCAGGCTCGGCGGGGTGTCGCTGGAGGAGCGGTCCCCTCGCGCCAAGTTTTCCTGCTGTTCGGACTCGTCGCCAAGTCGTCGCAAGTGTTCGAGATGCTGTCTTTGTTCGTCGTCATCCGGGTCCTGCGGAATGATGAGATCTTCACCTGGGAGGGAGGAGGGGGATGGTGACGGTGACGGTAATGGGGACGGGGTTGGGGAATGCAGGTGGCTCAGAGCGGCCTGCATCACAAGCCGATTACTCGCAGTCGGTCCGCTAGGAGGTAGCGTGACCGTGGGGGACGGCTCTGGTGGAAGTTCTGTTTATTCCCAAAACAAAATATCCAACGCATAATGAATGATTAGTAGTTTGTTAATAAAAAGTGCAAGGTGGTGGTGGTGGTGGCGGTGGGTGGTGCACTTTGAGAGTCATCATCATCATGGTGGTGCAAAGCTGGCCTGGAAGTGCTCAACTTTTCTTTTTTGGTTTCCAGCCGTCCATATATAGCCGTATATGCCATGCCATGGCTTCACCCCGTGTCAACGGGTAACCACGACACAGCCCATAGCCCCAAAATGAAGCTGAGGTGGATATAGGGAGTGCTCTGCTGACTGTGCATTTTTTTAGCCAGTGGTGCTGTGCGGTGGTGGCATTGGTATTGTGCGGGTGGTGAGTATGTATAAAGGAACTGAGATTCGAGGGAGACCACTGCTGAGTGAGAGGGTCCCTACTTTTTCAGTCTTATA
>JAANSN010005444.1:0-12446 GCA_036850665.1 Dicranocentrus wangi | reverse complement strand
AGAGAGAGGAAAATCATGTCCCATGTTTGTGTCCAGAAATGATAGCACTTGTGCTTTCCTGTTTTTGAACCGCTCTGATTACCCTTGCAGAAAACAACTGTAATGGTCATTGTCAGCGAAAACACAACAATTGAACAGAACAATCCTATCCACACGCGGTCCTGAAATGGTTGAGTTAAAGCTGTCATATCATTGGCACGCCGATTTCCAACAATGCTGAAGGAATGGGGAATTGTTTCGAAGGATGGAATTATCACATCAAATTTCGCGCCATTCAAAGTAACCATTTTCAATAGGGCCTGGCTAACAATCCCATCCAGGAATATGTCCAACTCATACAATAACTTTGGACGAGTTAGCTGGCGACGAGTTGCATTCAATTTGGAAGCCAGTGTTAGCAAAATGCAAGCAGTGGAATGGTGATCCAACGATTTTGGCCTTTCATCACAATTATAATCCAACTCGGAATATTGCATCATTAGCATGTTGCCGTGCATGTTTGCGTTCAATTTCCGCCAGTGATTTTCAAGTAGACGTGTGGTTACAAAGTTTCCACTCAACAGTACTTCATCCTTGTTCCATTTCATTTGATAGCCAGCAATTCTTTCGTATAGGCAAGTGTAACAAATTACCCTGAATTGATTTCTGTGCCAAACTAAATAGACTGAAGAGTACGGTATAACTATTAAAAATCTCATTAAATAGTGTTTCAACACCACTGAAGCCAGGTCATCTTCTGGAACAAATGTAATAAAAGAAGGATTCTCGTATCGCACAGGTATGGTGAATCTTTCGGATAGTTTATGGATTAGATTGGAATGTAGAATAGAACCCGAAACAAATATTAAGTAAAGGAGTAAATTATTAAATCGGGATGACTCCAAGGCAGTGGATGAGTTCCAGTTGGTGGAACTGGGTCGCTGATGGCTGCAACGATAGTCTCTATCTAGAACCACAGTTGAATACGAGTGTTGTTTCATAATTCCAGTGACCAATTGGTCCAAAGCTTTTGAATCAAAATATTGTGCTTTATTCCCGTTTTGAATACTACCAAGCTGCGAATGACAAGGCAGATAGTATTTGTGATGAAAGAGGTGAAATTCACTGGCTAAACTAAGATTCTGTCCTATATCTTGATTTGAATCCATGATTCCTCAAATTGTGTGCGTGAATCCCTCCAAATGCTCAATGTACAATGTGTAGAACTGAATGATATCATTTTTATATCTCAATTGATATTTGATGCATCATCGATTAAGTGCACATTGAAATACTCAAATGGACATGTTCCTTTTATAATGATTAAAATTCTAAGAGTAAGTATTTTTCAACGACTATTTCATTCTGTCGCTATGTATGTAGTATGTTATTGTTGAAATGAGATCGACGTGATCGACCCGCTGACTCTTTTATTCCATTTTCTTAACACACATCTTCACTACAACAAGTTTCCAGAATACGGCCACCTCAACAAGAAAGGCAAACAAAGCAACAAGAAACAACACCCCAGCGAACGTAACCACGTTGCCGATCAATGACCATGGGATTGGCGTAGGTTTGGCTGTGTGCCCCATTGGTAATTCCATCAGTGGTAATTGATCCGTATTGGTAGCTCAACATATGACTTCGTACCAACTCAAGCGTGGAAGTGTTTGTGCAATTAGCTAACGTTGCTAGTGTAGATTTTCCCACTCGTCGCAAATAATTTTCCACCCACAAGGTCAAATGTCCGGTTTCAAATAAATTGGAAATTATATTGTTTATCAAAGCGGAGAATGGAGCCCTTCGAATCAACGTTGCATACCTCATTGTAAAGCCTCTAGTGGCTCTCACTTTACTCACGCTGTGCNTTTACTCACGCTGTGCCCTTTGACGTGGCTAAGCAAATTTCTCAATATGGTAACACTCCCGTCAAACTCGAGAAGGGCGAAAGGTTTCGATGAAAAAGGGCGTCGCTGCGATATTATGTCAATCAGTAGTTGGGATAGCACTTGATGGTCTTCCTGTAGTTTCGTTTCATTATGCAAATATGGGATAACGGCCTTCTGTAAGCTTTCATAATATACTGGGAAGTCTTTGCCCTTCTGTCCCACCATGGACTCGTTCAACATGGAATCCTTGAAGGCCGACATTTGCCTTAAATCCCCCTTATCATCAGCACCGTAAACCACGCCAGACGTAACAATTGCCATTTCAGTCCGCACCACCTCTCCCAGCGTCTCTGGCCCATGGTATTTTGAGTCTGACGCCAAGAAAGAGTAAAGCTGTCCATCGTACGCGTTCAGAATGGTAATCCCACAAAAATTCCAGAGAATCCAGAGACAGCTGGCAAATCCTGACGTGGAAATGAATCTAGCGGAGTGGTCGTCACATTGAGACATGCTTGCTGCAAATGAGGTGAACGTCATATCAAGCAAACCCACCTTGACCTGTCTCCTAATTATGATTGTTATAAAGATGGGGAAGAGCAACAGGGAAATGATTATCCCAAGCCAGGCGTGGTTTTGGAAGGGTTGCATCAACGCTGTCATCCCGTTAGCTCGACGATCTCTCACTGTGATAAAGGCATACGGGATAGCTCTGTAACTTGGGTTGCTCACTAGATACCGGTGTACCCGCTTCTGCTTTGTTTCCCTTAAAAATGAATATTCATCTTGGAACTGGTCTGCGAAAATTGTGTTGACAGCCAAGTCGAGGGAGACAGCTCCTCCGGTTTTGTGTTCCACGGTTTCACGGGTTGTCATATGAAGGGTAACATTTAGCCTACTTTTGATAGTATTTAGAATGCACGTACCGAAATGGTGTGAAGGATAGTGTGAAATTTCAATGCAACCAGCATGAATCGGAGCTGCTTGCGTGTATAAATAGACTAGCTTTCGATTCATGTAATCCTGTTGAGGAAGCACACAGTTTTTGGGATTAATTGAATCGCAAAATGACGTCCATCTTGGAATGGTATTCGTTATTAGCCACACTAAATAAGTGCCTGAGTACGGCCAGAAACTCACACGCTTGAGAAGATAGTTATTCAGAGTTTTCTTGGATTCAAAATCAAACGCTAGAAAAACTATGTACTTTGGATTTTCGTCCCCCGCTGGATGAAATGAGCTCCTTATAGAGTCTTTTAAAGGGCATTTGTCTTTGCTAGAAGCGTTTAAAAGGATTTTGTCAACCACAATGAAATATACGAGAACATTGATGAAATGAACGTTATCATACGCGCTTGGAATTGTGCCATTAGTTTTCTGTCCAGAGTTTTTGAAAACACTGCTCACTGGAGAATATGAAAAAATATCAGAATGTTGAACGAGAATTGAGTCGATACTAATATGTTCAAAATGACGTTGGAAAAAGTGATACTTTAGATGAAAACTTGGGGTTTGACGAATATAAGTTATTGGTGTGGTTTGAAGATCGTTAGTTAAATTTGCCATTTCTATGAAATGAACGTTATCATACGCGCTTGGAATTGTGCCATTAGTTTTCTGTCCAGAGTTTTTGAAAACACTGCTCACTGGAGAATATGAAAAAATGTTGGAATGTTGAACGAGCATTGAGTCGATACTAATATGTTCAAAATGAGGTTGAAGAAATTGATACTTTAGATGAAAACTTGGGGTTTGACGAATATAACTTACTGGTGTAGTTTGAAGATCGTTAGTTAAGCTTGCCATTTCACGTGTAATTTGCGAATGGAAAGATTCAAAAAATTCTTCTAGACATAGCGGTACTAAAATGCTGTCAAATCAATATGACTATTTTTGTATTAAGTTTAAGTATGTGGTTCAATGTGACTGTGACAGACGGTTTGAAACAAAAGGATGTTTATTTTACATTAGTTTGCCGATCCAGTCAGACAGGCAAACAAGGGCCATCATTATATATCCGCGAGGTTGGTAGTGGTTGTCAATGTTGTCACTAAAACATTTGAAGGGATAAGGGATATGTAAACTGCTCACTTGTGCATATCGGTAACTATAAAAATGTTTGAATAGCGTACTATACTTTGGGCAAATTATATATCTCGGAAAATTTAATCATTATTTAAGAATCACAATTTAAAGTGGATACCCAGTGTCCCTCCTAAGAATTCATTAGCAAAAAATTAATGATTGTCTATCTAATGTGTAAAGTGTAAGTAGGTTTAGTAGTTAGTAAATATATGCATTTTTGGATAAACGACCAACTCAACCAATACAGGATTACGATAGAGTTTAAGTGAGTGTGGGCAACTATTATAAGCTCAGGATCAGTTTGATGGTGGGACGTGGGACGACAAAGCATTAATTAAACGTATAACTCAGGAGAATACACTAGACCAAATTATACCTTACGTAGAACGAACGTTTCTAGTACACTTCCGAGAAGAGCCCATGCGAACTAGCAAACATGATTACACATCGTGCAAAATCTCATTCGTTCGTACTGCTCGTACACCTGTTGTATACCTAAGAACGCTTTTTGCAGAATGTGCTTTTACGATAGCCAACGTACATGTGAGTACATGAGGCTTGCCAATTTTTCGCTACGGATATATGTATGCACCAAAAGTTATTCTGCCTGTCTGTACTATGTAGCACGTCTTTGCAAACGTTTGAGGAACCAAAACCTACGACAAGGGAAAAATGTTTAACACACCACGATTTTGGTATGATGCTCTGTACTATAAAAATACATGTTTACATTATTTGCTGAAGATAGATCGTGTTCCCACACTTGCACACAATTGTAAAGTCAGTGCACATTTACTTTACCCGTGAGTAATGAATGAAAAAATATGCCTCACACCCCAACACTCGTACCAATTACTATTGCCATGCATGGATCTAAAAAGGACAATTACAATAAAATACGTTTTGAAATGTTTTGCTTCTGCTACTTCAGGGAAAATGTCGTTTGCATTGCATGTGGCACTCTGAGAAGGTATAATGAAGATTGCCGATATAAAACGAAAAGGTTTTCCTGATGCATTGCTCATTCCATGTTTATTTCATCCAGGGGTAAAGTTGCTTACACTCTCGGCGGTACACAAGGTTCTGCTGAGTGTTTTGTGTAAACCAGAGTTTAGTTTGGAGGAATCATTTTTGAGAGATACATATTAAAAACTAGCAATTTTGACATGAGTTCAATTGCAAAATACACTTCATATTTTCGCTGGCTACACATTTTCGTTTTGACTGCTCTCCAAAGTCTGTACCTTACCGTCAAATCCATTCCAGACTCCTTTCTTGTTAGTATAAAGTGATCTTGAATTTAACTTAAATAGGGACGTAAATTGTAATAAATAACGGCTGTTCATAATGTGCTTATCTATTTATTATAGCATTGCACTGTGGAATTATGGGGTCCAAAAAGGTACATCTCAAGTGAGGACTATGTGGACAGTACTGAAGATTTTCACATGGATAGGTACTATCATAAAATCCTTAAATCCATGAACGCATTCAAAACTGCTGAGCAGATTCCACAACACAGTGTTGCTGAAAATACTGACCGTGACGAAGACTGCGGAGCCAAACCAGAATCGCTTGAGTATTTCTGGCCGTTTGATAAGCCCGTTTCGCTCAACTTCAAAAACGAATGGATCCAAGTGGTCCGAACGAAATTGCCTGAGGTGATCTGTAAAAAGATCCACTGTGAAAAGATCACCTTTACTTCTTATCGTCGGAACAGATCCTTAATTTATGACTTTATCAAGTCCAACATTCGAGATGACATCTCGGATGACGATGGAAAGAGTACAATCCGAATTTACAAACGGGTTGAGTCTCCATGCTCGTGTTGCTCTGAACCATGGGAGTTGTTGGGAAAGCCAAAGCCTATCCGACCATTGGATTCCGTTGTGCTTGCGGAAGGGGTCATGGACAAAGTCTTGACAGACTTACAAAGTTTCTTAAAGTCTGAGGAGTGGTATAAGCAACGGGAAATCCCGTACCGACGAGGTTACCTTTTGTATGGTCCTCCAGGTGAGCTAATTGAGGAAAATTACTCGAAATCAAAAAGTTTTGTTGAGACGGCTGAAATAAAAAATAATGTAATAATGTTGTTGCAGGGTGTGGGAAAAGCTCTCTAGTACGCGCTCTCGCCTCTGAAATTAGCCACGGGATTTGCGTCCTCTCCCTAACTGGAAAGATGTCAGATTTCGAATTAGGCAATTACATTAACCAGACTCCGTCCAAGACAATAATTTTGCTGGAAGACATTGGTGCAGTCTTCTCCAGCCGGGAAGACGAGTATGCGTCATCGGCAGATAAAAACTTGGCGTTTGGAGGAGGAACCTGCTGTTCCGTGACATTTAGCGGGCTGCTAAACGCCTTAGATGGCGTTATTGCTTCTGAAGGGAGAATAATCTTTATGACGACAAACCACTTGGAACGAATCGATCCCGCTTTGCTTCGTCCGGGAAGGGTGGATCGTAAAATTAATATTGACTACCCCACTGATTCTCAGTTGAGCAGGGTTTTCAATCGATTTTACTCCTCGGGATCGCAAATTGAATCTGACTTGCAAGGGGATGATGACCTCGCTCGCCTTTTCGTGCAACGGGTGAGAGCCGTGGACAACGTTAAAGTGACGATGGCCATGGTGCAAGGCTTATTTTGCATGTTTAAAAAGGAGCAAGATCGGCTTGCCGTTGTAGACCAAGTAGACGAGTATTTTAGAGACCAGCACATGACCAGCTATTTGACAAAGCATGCTCAAAACTTGGATTTTTATTGTTAGCCGTAAGCAAATAGTCATATTTACACGTAAGCGGATGTAATTCAAAGCCTTTTAAGACTGAAGCCAACTGTGATACTAGTCCACAGCTAAATTGAGATTTAGTGTATTAAGTCACTTTGTACAGTGTAAAAAATATAATTTATTATGTGATAGATTTTTGTGTTGCGTGATAACATGCATGTATGCATGCATTAATTTTTTGGCTGTAATTAATGCTCCATTAAACAATGTGAATGTGTGAATGCGCAAGTGGCAGGCAGGTGTTGATCGTTATGCTTAATAAATTTTTGTATGAATAGGAATGTATGAGCACAAATTTTTTTACAACAGTGTGGATGAATTTGAAGACGGAAGAATAAAAGAGAATAGAATCAAGAGGATATTTTTTTAAAAATAAATTATAAAAGCGCATTGTTTGGGCCATTTAATCTTTTTCAATTGATGCGCCTGCAGTGATTTTTTAAAAACAAATTAGCAGTCTACTATCACAGTTTAAACAAAATGAAACAATGAAACAAAGTCAAATTCAACAACACAAGGAGATCCTCATGCATTTCCAATTAGTTACCTTTTGGGAATTTTTTAGTAGGTAAATGCATATTGAGAAGGAGCCAATAACGACAGGTGAACGAAGGATTTCATAATATGGCTGTTAAAAACAAAAGGTGGTGGTGGTCGGGAGGTGGGTTATTTAACCGATGATTCCAGCTCCTCCGAGACCGAGTCCAAGACCGGCACCACGGACTCCATAGCCAAGACCGGCTCCTCCGAGTCCATATCCATATCCGAGTCCAGCACCTCCGTGTCCCCAGCCCCATCCGTATCCGTTAACGCGTTGGGTGTGGGAGAGTCCAGAGATTCCCCAACCTCCCCATCCCCATCCTCCGTAACCTCCAAGACCACCAGCTCCTCCAAGTCCGAGTCCTCCTCTAGCTCCTCCGAGACCATATCCTCCGAGAGCGTACTGGGCAGAAGCCACAGCGACAAGGGCGAAAAGAGCGACAACAGCCTAAACAATTTAAAAAGAAGAAATTGGTTAATTTTAGCACAAAAACTGCGAAACTGTATATATCTTTTTCTGTTTTCGTAGCACACTTACAAGCTTGTACATGTTGACTAGTGGAAAGGTTGCTCGGAAAGCAAAGAAACAAGTGAGGTTGAAAAGTAGTGGTTTAGAGAAGGTGAGAGAAGCGAATGATACTGTTTTGGGGGTCCCCTTCGAGTATTTATACCAAAGTGGCCAAACTCCTTTTGAACAAAGCATCAGCAAGTCTTATAATGAAAATATCTCATATTATATGACTCATTTTATTCATGATAAGCCCAAGGGTCATCCTAACCATTGAACAGGTTAATCTTATTCACATCCACAAAAAGTCTTGACAAAGACTCAATGGTCAAACAAACCACCACTGTGATACCATCACGCACAAAAAAGTACCCTCTCTGACTGACTGATTGTGAGTATTGAGTATTATTATTGTATTGTGCACATTTTTGAACGATTAATTGTTTATTGGTATGTGATTATATTGCAATTTAATAAATTGGGCTTGAACCGAGCTAAAACTTTATTAATATTTATAATATGAGTTGATGTGTAACAGAATATTATACACACAATTTAATAAAAAAGGAATGGTGCGACACTTTGATGCTTTTATGCCAAACACATGCTAGTACGGTGCCTATTTCCACCACTAATTACAACATCACCTTTTTATTATCACGTTTCCCATCATCTACAACCTCCACGCATAACTGCACACAGAGTCTCAGATGAAACATCTCGCGCAGCAGAGATTGAAGAAAAAAATCGTATGAAAAATGGATTAAAGAACGATTATCATGTATCATATGTGTGTTGTAGGCAGGTAAGTTTAAACCAGGTGAACGCATTGAACACTGATTACCATCAGATTATCTTCGGTATCACTGCGTTTTATGAGTCTGCCTACGTATATGGTCTAAAAGCTATGGGATTATGATTTATGGGATGTGTAATTTAATATGATAACAAGAGCACATATTTTATCGTTATTTCTAGAATCTAGAAACTAGAAACTTTTTTGTAGCCATATACTTTGTAGGAGTGTCATAATAGTATTCCAATTCAGTGGTCCGAAAAGGAAACGAGACGGATGATTTTAGTAAGAAAAAGCTAAGGAAATTAATAACAAATAAGTCATAATTTTTATTGCATTTTTTATTTGAGCTCCTGAGGGCCAATTATTACAATATTAATTGCATATATGTGATGTAAGGATGTAACCGCAAACATGGTCACCCCCTTCATTCGAGCAGACATCCTGATTGCAAAAAAAATCCTTAATTAATTCTAGAGTCTTCTCTCGACACAATTATAATCTTGTTGAGAGTGGGTTGACGCCTCGAAATGACTCGATGATACAGGAATTCAAACAGGATAGCAATTATAGAGAGCAGATACAGCGTGGAGCAGAGAACAATTACTCTCACCAACAACTTGAAGGGTATTGGTGCCGGTCTACGGGCTTCGCCAATGAGATCCTTCGCCCTGAAGCATTCTGCCAAGTAGCTTATCACATTCCAAGACGTATTGATAACTGCTGCTGCTTCTTGATTGCCTCTCAATACATTTGCCTTGTTCCACGCCTGCAGATGTTTGATGGTGAGGACACCTGCCTCGAACCGTCTATTCGAGTCCCAGTAGTCGTTCAGGCCCGACTGGGAGATGTGCCAGATGATATTTACAATTGGTCGGAGCAAACAAGTCTTCTTGAATATGCCCATCTTGAATTGGATAAAGTTGCTTATGCTCCGTCTCTTAATCACCATTCTGCCTTCGACCAGATCCCAGCGCAGGCTGGAATACTTTCACAGTATCGTCCTCATCCAAAAGGGCGAATCCTTTCCGGGATCTTTCCGTCTCAAAACTAAAAATTTTACGGAGGACCGAAGCGACAGTGGTTTTGTGCAGAGTTATGAAATGCGTTTTTGCAGCCAGAGTTGAGTAATATCGAGGTAATCGTTCATTCTCATCATCGTCGTCAGACGGCAATTGAGTGGGCTGTAGCAGGTCTAATAGTGAAGACTTGGTGCTCATCGTTGTCCCGTTTGTTTCAACTCGTAAACGTGTTCCAAGTGTTACAACAGGGTAGCCACTGGTCGCCAGTTCCTCCAAGTTGTTGGGAGTCTCCGAATAGTGGTCTGTTGCCAGGAAAGTGTACATTTGACCGCTGTACGCATTCATCAAGGTCAAGCAGAAAAATGTCCAAAGAAGCCAGAGACCACTCAATTGAGAGGTTTTGCTTGCAGTTGGCAGCTCTTCACATTGATCCAACAATCCTGATGACGCGATGGTTATCCAATCCCAATATTTTTTAAAACTGATCGAAGACCCAGGTGACGAGGAGCCTCCTGGTCGCAGGGTCACAATCATGAACGCCGCAGGCATGCAAAAGATGGAAATTAGAATTGCGATCCAAGTATTTCTCTGGAAAGGTTGGGTCAACGCGGTAACGTCCTTGTGGGACGCTTTACGGATCACGATTATAAACGTGTGTGACTTTGATTGCATGCAGGGAACCACGATTTCGTACCTTTGGAGTGGATCATGTCTATTCGCAATTAGGTCGGATACAAAGTCCGTTGCCGCATTCATGTCCGTCATAATGTCATAACTCTCCATAGCTGTTGGTTCTGGATCTATAGTCATATTCAATGCTTTTGCAAATGCGTAAATTAGGCACGCCGATGATGGCCCGTGACCAAAAGAGGAGTTTTTAACACAAGTGTGTACTGGATTGATCTGTCCACCATATTTTCCATGATAGCGATTGAAATCCGCATGTAACCGCTTCCATTCCCATTCCAATTCGCTCACTTGGGTTAAGTCATTTGAGACAAGAGTTCGGATATTACTCCCCCGACACACAACACAGATAATTCTCAAGTTTCCGGATGGATCAAGAATAAGATGGATTCCATAATAAAGCTTTAACACCTTTCGGAATGCACAATTTTTCCTCATCTTGTCCTTCATAGATGAGAAGTAAATGATAAAGAGGGGATTTTCCGCTGAATGTATTTCCTTAGGTGGGATCTCCTCAGTCATTGCTTTCACAGCCTCAAATTCGTAAAATAACACCTGGCATTTAGCAAACTTGGTGAAATACTGTAAATACTGGTAAACACCTGGAGAACCTCCATCCGTGTCAATTTCTGTTGTCACTGGATCGTGTAAAATGTAAGAGACGTATGAGGGATAGACAGTGCGCAGTAAATGAAATGTGGAATACGTTGTTTCATCATAACCCAGATGACCTCCAGCTGGGATATGATGTTTCCACAGATGCTACACAATTTTTGAAGTCGCTAAAAAGGGGGTGTGCTTTCGGAGTCCAGCCGTTGTCGTTTTTTGAAGCATTTTGGGCGAAAGTTATGTCTCGAAAAATCAGGGCAACAAGAGGAATTACTATTGGCATTTGGACTGGTCGCATCCTACTAACATTAACATTTGCTGTATACACGGGTGAATGTCCAGAAGGAAATTCTGGTTTAGAACCTCCAGTTTGTTAAAATTGTTTTTGTAGAGTAAACTAGACTAAAGTAATGCATTTTAGCGTACCACAGTGGAACAACAAGTATTTAGATTGAAATCACAAATAGTAGCCCTGTACATGAGTTTTGAGTATTGATAGTTCCAGTTTCGTTCACCACAACGTGTTTATCATGATATGCTATAAACTCTTTCCAAACGTAGGTAGGTATAATTGAACTATCACACAATATTTTAAAAGCTACTGAAATACTAAATATGTAGCATTAGCTGCAAACACAATCGTCATCACTATCACATGGGTGAAAACTTGAACATTTCTGCTCTAATGTAAAGATTCGAGTGGCAGATTAGTGAATATGATGAGTATATACACGTAATCTATAACGCGCTACGAGAGTTGCATGCTGTATTACAACGCACATATATTTCCAGTTTCATACAAAATACTTACATTGGTTGAATTTTTAAAAAGATAAGTGTGACAATATTCTCAGGTACATAATTTCAAACAAAACCACGCCAACTCCCAGTGCCACCATAATAATATACATTTTCAAGATGACGCTTAGTAGTTCCAGCGATACGGGAGTAGGCTGCGACAAATCATAATCAATCATCCTACTTTCTTTCAAACACGCTAAAAGATACGCCATAAGATTACTCCTCCTTTCCAATCCTGACCTTGAATTCTTGTTGTTGTTGTTTCCCTGTAGCAGTCGAATAGTCTCATGTTGTATGGCCAGAAAGGAGTTCACCTCCCAAAAACTGTAAAGCCCAGATTCCACAACTTGCCACAAAATGAATTCGAATCTGTGGCTAAAATCGGATTTTCTCAGTAGCCAGGTACGATAGGTGGCAAAGTTGGCCACTCTCCTTTTCTTTATGACTCTAAACCCGTGGACCAAATCAAATACAGGCTGGAGTAAGTTGACGTTGATTTCTCTGTCAACAAGAGCAAAACCGGAAACCTGTCTACTCATATTTGTGCAGTAGTCTATAATATCTTCTGCCACACGGAATGTTGCAAGATGTTTCGAAATCAGGCGAATCTTCCTAGAAAGAATATCATAATACCCGGGTGAAGATTCGTTTGGACGGTTTGCCAACAACACGGATAGTTCCGGCTTATAGAAAGGTCTGCCCTTAGGACCTTGCTGGATCACCCGAGACAATGTAACCA
>JAANSN010005442.1:0-12451 GCA_036850665.1 Dicranocentrus wangi | reverse complement strand
CAGTCCCAAATTATTGCCTTCAACAACAACAATCGGGCAGAGTCAGTGGGACCTCGTCCACTACTGCGCCGAGTTCGGTGGAAACACCACCTGGAGGAGACACGGAGGAGGCGGAAGAATCCGGTGGAGGGGAACCGGAGAGCCCTGAATCTGAAACCCCGGCAGGTCAGCTTGAAGACGAAGACAGTCGTAACGAGGTGGAAGAAAACGAGGAAGAAGAAGGGGGAGGAGGAGGAGGTGTACCTGGGACAGGGCTATTGCCACCTCTGATTCTTAAGGTGCCTCCTGGAATGCAAATAAATAGACAGTTGCGGCCGAGAATTAACAGGGTGAACGGGCCAGGGATAAAAACAGCACGGAAAAGAAAACCAAATAAAACTGGATGGCCGAATACTAGATCAAGAAAGACAAAAGGAAGGGCAAGAGCATCCCCACCTTCCACCACCACGTCAACTCCACCTCCACCACCACCCGTTTCAGATGGGGATGATGATTCGCCTGGAGAAATGGACGAGATGGGTGAGGAAATTGGAGTAGATCGACGGGAGGAGGAGGAGATGGCAGTCAATAATGGAAGTGGAGAGGATGCGGAGAACGCTTTGGAGCCTCCTCCACCTGACGACCCCGTGCAACCCGATCCCATCCCTCCTCCTACCTCCAATAATTTAACAACTGCAGAGGAAGACAAAGAAGAAACTAGAACATCTTGCAAATCACCTTCTCCTCCTCATGCTCTAGAAAACGGATTAGTAGGTGATAATACAATTGATGACGGCCAGTTGCCCGGTCCGAGTTCCCGCTTGCACGCTATCCCGAATCCCACAAATGTCCCCGAAACTGAAACCTCCAACTCGAACTCGACGACTCCAACCGTCGTGGCGGTTCTGGCCGCCAGCAGCAAGTTGCCCGAGGTGATAACTCTGAGTTCATCATCAGATGACGAGGAGGACATTGTGCTCCAGCCCGAGGTCCAAGCTCTGTTGCTGAACGGAGGACGTTCATATCGGGCGGAATCCCGCCAGAATGGAGGGCTCGTGGAGGCGGATGACGACGACGACGATGATGATTGGGCTTCAATGCCAGTCTTGAGACCTGCCGTTACCCCTCGTCGTTCTCCTTCTCCGACCAGCGATACCTCAGCTTCCGCTTCAAGTAAAAACAAAATAATTTGATAATTGAAAAATGTTTTTAAAGAATTACCGTTTATTCTTACAATCAGATTAAATCTGATATTTGTTTAATATCTGTTTATGCTTTTTAGGAAAACGAGGAAGGGAATGCATTTCGCCAGGGTCAAGAGGGACGGGTGGAGGAGGCATCCCCGAGAAGAGACCATCTCCAAAGGATAAAAAAGAAGTGCCTTCGTTTAAATGTGTACTTTGTCCCAAGGTGTTTACCACCCCAACAGAGCTCCGTTCCCATTTACGGATTTGCTCTTCGTCTTCCTCCTCCTCTCCAAGCGACACAGATCTGGAGTCTACGTCTACTTCGATCGTGGAGCATGGGCCACCACCGCCGCCACCGGGTGCTTCAGAAGTCTCATCAGTAGCGACAACACAAATCTCAACATCATCATCATCATCATCAACTCAGCCAGAACCAACGTCAAATACGCGCCAGCAACCTACTATTACTCCCACTCCAGTGCCTAATGACGTTCCACCTGCAACAGCTTCCACCTCCATAGAACCAGGACCTTATCCTCCTCCTCCATCGCCATCTGCTCCTCCTCCTCCTCCTGCAGATTGGACAAGCCTTAGAGATCAACTCCCTGAGGGTAATACAGAAACTGAGAGAAATAACAATAATATTATTATGGAGGATCAGCAGGATGATGATTCCTTTGACGTTTTGCATTTCCCTTTTCAAGCTCGAGTGGTCGCGGTTCGTTTGGAGGAAGACGACAATGAGGACATCAGGAAGATAATGGAGGAAGTGAATAAGAGGGAGGAAAGAACGGAGGACTCGACCACAACAACAACGTCCGTAGGCGCCGGGAAGAGAACCGCCAGCACCGCCGCCAGGCCTGGTCCAAAATGTTCCAAAAAGCGACCACGGTTAGACTTGGACACTGATGAGCAATCCGGAAGGAGTTCCGGGGTTGGAGTTGAAGTAGTAGATGTGCCAGTAGTGCCCCAACCTGTTCCGGTTGCGACTCCTCCTCCTCCTCCACCTCCACCCCAAAATGAAGAGGATCATCGTCAGCGTCCGAGTTTAAGTGACGAACTTATAGCCAACGCAGCTAAACTGCGAGAATCATTGAAAAGGAAGCTAGCACCATTCGAGAAGACAGGTGTTCCGTGGCAGATTGCGCTGTCCAGTAGCAGCGCGAGCGCTGCTGTTGCAGAAGGAGAGAGTGGAAATAATGAGTCCCCCTCCGCCAGCAATGCTAAGCAGTCGGAGAGTGGAATAAGTGGTGTCGGTGTCCAAGATGAACTTCTCGAGCAAGCCGGACGGCAACCTCGTCGAGGTAGTGCACAAATGGATCACGTGGATGTCGTCGTCGACCCAATAATATCACAACCTGGAACGGGTGAAAGTGGTGGTGGAGACCGAGACCAAGACCAGCGTGCAAATAATGATGGTGACATTGATGACGACTCCCTCCTCCAACAGGAAGAATCAAATCACGATGAGGAGATAGAAGGGGAAGAAGATTTGCTGTCAATGTCATCAGGCTTACCACAGCAAGACGACGAGGTGGGTAGTGAACCTTCTGAACCAGCTCGAACCGTTGATCCTCCTGAACCTGAAGCTCCTTTTGGGGTTTATCCTGCTGAGAGTGGTGGTGGCGGCTCCTCCAGTAGGAATGACGACGATTTGGAAGAAACGGGCATGGAGCAGCATTCTCTAGCGATTAGTGAGCGTGAAGGGCGGCGTGACCGGGTGGAGGCTGAGGAGGAGTGTGAAGATGAAGGGGGACGACGACGAGGTCAAGAAAGACCACGGAATTGGATTGGCGAAGCAATTGAAGAAGATGGGGTGGGATTTCGGGACTATGAATTTGCAATTAGAGGGATGTCAAGGGAAACAGATAATTTTCTCATCATGCCTTCTCCTCTTCATGTCATGCCATCTCCTCTTCATGAGACTGCTCGGACACCGGCTCACAGAAATGATAACTCGCCACCGGTGGAGCCAGATCCAATTGCGGACTTGAACCAGGAATCACTGGACCCTGCTCCCCCCAGCGGTCCTCCTCCTCCACCACCACATCCACATCATAATGAGATTAATAATAATAGCCAGGCGTTGGTCCTAGTCTCCAGGGATGTAGTTCCAATTCCAATTCAGCCTATTGCAGCTTCCAATCCAACACCACCACCACGATATCATCATCAGTATCATCACCAACAAGCTAGAAATCCAGTTCCTCCTGCATACCTGACTCCTGGCGCTTTGCGCCTCAATATTCCTGAAGGCCTGACAATTTTTCCTCTGTTCCGTCCAATCCTACCCCGGACGACGACGACAGCTTCAATCCAAGGCGCCAATAATAATAATTATACTAACGCGATACCGCCAATCATTCCGAATCCACCTCCTGCCAGAATGCAATTCCGTCCAGGTCCACGTCCACCACCAAATGTTGTAGTTTGCGGAAATCAACGTCCACCGGGCCACCACCAGCAGCTATTACGTCCGCCTTCAGCGTCCACCCAAGAGTGGAGGAACCCACCACGACCCCCTGGAGTGACGCCACCCCCGTACAGACTTTTGCAGAGGCATCCACAACCACATTTTGGAATTGGTCCCGGACAAAACAATCCAAGGCATAATAATTTACTATATCTCCACCCGAGACCGGGTCCGGCGGCTCCTCCAGGATTTCAAAGAGCACCGCTGCCCATGCTCATGCCGCCCAGATGCGCCCCACCTAGCAATAGCAATAATACAGTTGAGAGGGGTCGCAATCAAAACATTCGTGGGCAATGGGGAGAGCTGCCTCCTCGACAACCTGTAGGCCCTGCCCCGGATGGCTCAACCCTCCAACGTCCACCTCCACCTCCAGCTCATCTAGTAAATCACCATTACCGACCTGGACCAAGAAGCATTCTTCGGCATGAGTTGACCATCACCCCAGTTGCTCATGATCATGCTCATCGTCAGCGGATGATGAATGGGATGGGGATGATGACAATGATGAATCACAATAATAATAATAATCAGCAGTACGTGCGTCCCCAACTCACCACCACGGGCCCTGCGGCTCCGTGTCCACCGCCCATGCAAATAAGGAGTGGGCTTCCCGGATTGCTTCCAATCCCCCGTCCCCATCCTCCTCCTCCACCTCCACCCAGTTTCTCCGTGTCCGTATCACCACTTGACAATAATTTACCACCACCGACTCAGCCCTCCCACCAGGAAGAACCTCCCCTCGATGACCAGCTTCGACTTCCACGTGTTGTGGAGCCGCGCCCAGCAAATTGTCCAAAATGTGGCTTGCTCTTCAAACACCTGGACAGGCATCTTCCAAATTGTCTGTAATAAAATGCTATATAGCTATTTTGTAAATAGGTAAAAATTCCCAAGTTTTGAACATTTGGATTGGATTTAATTGCAGTTACAAATTTTTGGATTTGATGATTTTTAATTTGTTTTCAGATTTTTTTTTTACCAAAAAAATGCATCTCGTAATATTCAAAACAAAAGACTTGATAACGGAGACGGAGAGGATACAAACTGAAAATGAAAAAACTCTCATCGAAAACCACAACTACGCTTATTATTATTAGTGCAACTAATAAAATTCCAAACTGTATTAATTATAGAATCTCACATATATTTAGTTTAATTTAATATTCTCTTGGACTGAAATTACTCAAATATTTTAGTATAGCCAGTATAGGTATATAATAATAATGTGTATATTATATAATAGATATTATATTGATTGCTTGATTCTCGAAACTGAATCACTGTACAATTTAAGTTACCTTGTTTTATTTTCAAATACATATTTTATTATTATTATTATTATATTTTGGTTTTAACAATCACCCTCCTCGGGACCAAAATGATCTGCAATTTGTGTGATAATGACGAAATATCTTATGATAAATGTATATATATGAATATTGAGAATTGTGAGTTATTTTACATTGACATTAAATCTTTTGTAGGTAAATATTTTTGACAAATAAAAAATTTGAAAAAAAGTTACTTCATATAGTGAGATATTATGTGGCCATGCAATGCATTTATGTTATTTTTTTAGTATTACTATTTTTGTTCGTACTTTACTGTAACTGTAATAATAAGAAAAATATATTTCTCGCATTGTACTAAAAATGTCATCAAGTTAGAATCACGTAGGTAAAATATTATTCAACGAACGAGGAGTTGCAACTTACAACCTATAGCAATTAGGGTTGGGTTAACAGAAAAAAGTGAGACTGGCTACAGCAGCATCAGCATTAGGAAAATTACAGCAACTTTTAGAACAAGATTTTCAGTAATAATACTTAAATATGTTGCTATGTATTGTTTTATAGTCTAGTGTGTAAACGCAATTTTCCTCCTCTGGTCTCATTCTCATCATATTATGTTATATGCATGTCCTAGCCTAGCCTGCTGACTTGCTCCGACTTGTTCGTGGTGATGATGCAGAACATCATGTGACAGTGAGTAATTAAGTAGCATTTTTTATCTCGGCATGAATCTTCATGAACTTTGGAGGAAGACCATGATGAGAAAGAAAGAGAAATTGTGATTTTCCACAAGAAAGGCTGACCAGTTGACACCTGCATGAGACTAGCTGTAACTAACCACTGCAACATCATTCGTGTCACGCCAGAGAAACAAAAGTCCAACAAGTGTTGTTGGACCGCACAGGCATGTGATTCGTCATGCAATAGTCCAATCTACTGGTAATTTTTTTCTCTCCTTTTTTCATCCACTATATATATTGGAGCCGAGGCCAGAAGATTTGTCAGCAGGAACACCGAGAGTGGCCGGTTTGACAACTTGGACAATTCCTCGATCGAAACGAAACTTTTTTCATTATCAGTTCATCATCATGATTAAAATGGTTGGTGCCCCACTCATTCTTTACCTTGTCTTGGGAATCCTTGCTGCGAACTGTGTGGTGGCAGAGGACAAGTCGGCGACGGCGTCGTCCGCCCCGGTTGGAAGGAGTTTGGCTCCAAGTGGCAGAAATCTAGAAGAGACATGGCTTGCAACAGATAGTCTAAGTCCTCGAGGGTGGCTCCCTTGGCCTTATCCAGGCTGGGTCAACAACAGGGTGTTCCGGGCAGCAGCGTCCAGGAGGAAGCGAGGATATGGAGGCTACTATAGTCAAAATGACGAGACCGGTGTTGCCGCAGTGCTTGGATGAAGGTCATCATCTTACCCACAGCCACTACCTCTACTTTTATCTATATCCAAAAATCTTTTTTAAATTCTAATTTTTTATTCTTAAAAATAAAATTCACTCAACAAAACCATAATTTATTTTTGATGGCAATTTTAAGGTACAAATTTTCATGTCATCATCAAAGGTTATTTATTATCATTATTATTTTCGCTCTCATTCCAATGTTTCCTTTGATTCACCACCCCTTCCGGAACGGTTTTGAGGTCATAGGCCCATCCAATCCAGGAGAAACAGTCGATAAAGATTGTGGCCAGGTTGAGAGTCCATGGGAATTCGGACGCTTTGTAATCATAGGGGTAGGTGTGGTGATAGTTGTGCCAGCCCTCTCCAGCTATTTTAAAATATCAAAAGTCAACTTCATTCCAACCAAAATCACATTTCAATATTTTAATTTACACACGCACTTGTTAAGAAAGATACCAACGGGACTTCCACCGAGGAAATGTTCCTGGAAAAAATATATAATATTTCCACGCAAAATTATTAAAGCACCACCATTTTTTACCCCAAATATAAAATTGCAATCTCCAAAAACTTACTTGTCATACGGCTTCGTATTTCCCCACATGTGCGCAAAACTGTTGACCGTGAAGGTGGCGTGGAGTTGGACCACCCACCTCATCGCGTTGGAGACAACGGCCTGGGCCACCGTCATGGAGAAGAGGCGGCAGTAGGCAGAGACTGGGAGGAGTATATGGAACACCACCATGAGAAGCCAGAACCACCGGTTTTGAAACCTGATCACCGGATCCTTTGCCAGGTCAGCCATGCGGAAGGACTCAACGGCTTTCTGGTTGTCGGGGTGGTTAGAGGACACCAGCCAGCCAATGTGGCTGAACCAAAAGCCCCTCTTGGAGTTGTGGGGGTCGGCGTCCGTGTCAACGTACTTGTGGTGGATCCGGTGGTCCAAGACCCACCTGTAGATGGTCCACTGGAGCGCAAAGGAGTGCATCAGCATGAGGAGGATTTGGAGGGGGAGCGTGGCCTTGTAGGTTTTGTGAGCCCAGAGGCGGTGGCAGCCGGCGGTTATTGAAAGGGTTGCAACCACCACGAAAAATACATCTGGGAAAAAATCAGTATAAAATATTTTTGCTACCAGGTCCGCCTGGAGGAAACAATTATTGTTTTTACCTAGGACCAGCTTCCATGGAGTAACGATCCCCCAAATGACTTGGTATATGGAGTAAACCGTGCAGGAGTGAGCGATGACAAATAAAAGTCTCAGAAACAAATAAAACGGCACTCCAAAAAGTTTGTCAAAAAGCCACAGGTCGCCGTGAACCTCCCGTAATTTTTGTTTCTCCTCAAAAGTATCCGTATTATGTTTCATGTTTAGATATTTTTTTTTGGTTCAAAAAGCAAAAAAAAGATTTGTGTGTACACAATGTCGTCTTTGGTGAAACTGGTCCACTTGCCAACTCCAATTAGTTGATATTGTTTCATGTTTATGCTTATGCTGCACCAGCTAATCATGTCATCAGTCATAATAATGCTACATTTTTGCAAAATCAAAAAAAAATGCTCATGCAGCCTCGCGTCACCACTATTTCCTCTTTGTTTTACATAAGGCATATAATATGGTTTGACGAGGATGTGGAAGGGAGACAATGAGCTAATTAAAATTGGGTACCAGACTGCATATAGCGGCGTTGACTACTCTTATTAAAATTCATTACTAAATATGGGTAATAAAAAGAATGAGTGAAACGTGTCAATAACATACTAGTCATATAATGTTAAAATGGGCTGAGGGTGAGGGGGGGCAAGGGAAAAATGTTTTGTTAATTGTGGGAATTTTTTAACCTGTCAACAGTGTCTGTGATCATGTTTCATGTATTTTTTAAAATTTTCTTTATATAAAAAACTCACGACCAGATCAGTTGGCTTATTAGTAAAGCAGGAAAGAGGTGTTTATATCGTGCTTTTTAATTATTTTTTTGTCAGAACTGCAAACATGAGAAGCCGCAAAGTGAGCAAGAGAATGCACGTCAGATTGTTTGAAGACATGGTCACGGACCACATGGTTTCTTGTCACACATGAAGGGAAGGAGTCGAAAGAGACGCAACTTAAAGTTAGATAATTAGTCGCGTTTTTTATGGTGCACAGCACAAGGATATAAAACAAAACACTATGTTTAGTTCGTGGAGATAGTGTGCGAGGGCGAGTAAATTGACGAATTTACATGGTCTATATTATATTACATTTGGAAGTGAATTAAATATGTGAATGGGCAAGTTTTGAAGATATGGCTTCAAATCAATGCATATTTTACATTTCATGCCGCGTTGTGTGTACTTCAACAAGTAGTGTATTTTTCTTTTGCTTAAGATATGGACGCCATAACGCGACATGCACCAGCATCAACTAATTGACGGCGTAGCGCATTTATATTACGTCTTATCAAGTGCGGTTTATCGGACCATGATGCGTGACCAGCACGATATTTCTGAGTTGGTGCACCACGATATAAAACAAAACACTATGTTTATTTCGTGTAGATAGTGTGCGAGGGCGAGTAAATTGACGAATTTACATGGTCTATATTATATTACATTTGGTAGTGAATTAAATATGTGAATGGGCAAGTTTTGAAGATATGGCTTCAAATCAATGCACATTATTACATTACATGCCGCGTTGTGCGTACTTCAACAAGTAGTGTATTTCTCTTTTGCTTAAGATATGGACGGCATAACGCGACATGCACCAGCATCAACTAATTGACGGCGTAGCGCATTTATATTACGTCTTATCAAGTGCGGTTTATCGGACCATGATGCGTGACCAGCACGATATTTCTGAGCCATGAATCCACAACATGATTTATTTTTAAATTGCATTTGAGCAAGAAAATAAACAACCAAACCACATTGTTTCCCTATTATTGACAAACACAACAAGTTTTTTATATCTCACAAATAAATAATACTTATTTTCCATTTTACAAATAAAAACTCGATTTACTTTCTGATGGCAGTCCGAATCATTGTTTGCTCAGGTATTCATTCACTCACGGTGTGTCACTTGACAGTTCACGTAGTTCACGTCCCCTCTCCCCTGCTTTCCTCTTCCACCTTCCCCTTTTTTTATCCCCTTCCTGCTGCTCAAGTTAGACTTATCAAAATGTCTCGGGAGGTCCGGCGGGGCCTCGGGATGCTTGGAGTTGACGTGGTTCCTCAAGTTGTGCTTGTGAGCATACCTCACCCCACAGTGCTGACAGACAAACGGCTTCTCCCCCGTGTGGGTCCTCAGGTGCTCCTCCAACTTTTGCTGAGTGAGGCACTTTTTGCCACAGGTGGAACACTGGAACTCCCAACTGTCCGGTCCCGAATGGCTCAGGGAATGTTGAGCCAGAACGGCGACATTTCCAAATGACTTTCCACACGTCTCGCAAACGTGCTTCTTCAAACTCAACTGGAACTGAGGATCGTGCACCCGCATGTGACCCGCTAGCCCCGCTCGACCCCGACAAATTTTCCCACAGGTTGAACACACTTGTTCCTTGGAATGGAGGCGGTTGTGCCTGACAAAGTCCTCCTTGGCCTCAAAGACCTTCCCGCACCCCTCCACAGTGCAGCTGTACTTGAGCTCCAGCTCTGACCTGTGCGCCCCAAGCCGGTGAACTCGTAGTTCCTTGCGCGACCCAAACTCCTTCCCACATGTTGTGCACTGGATGGCGAGGACGAGGTTGTGATCCATCCCTTTGTGGAACTCCAGCTGGAGGGGGGTCAAAAAGTAGGCGGCGCAGTTGGGCTCGGTGCAGCGCTGGGACTGCTCCTCTCCGGCCTGGAGGCGGCTGAGGTCGTGGTGGCTGCTGTAGTGGCGTCGGAGGGTGATCGGTTGAGGATACCATTTGGGACAGACAGGGCAGCGGTGCACTTTGACCCTCCTCTTTCGTCCCGAGTCGAAGCCATGTCGGCGAGTGAATTGGATCTTGAGTTGGGACTGGAGTAGAAAGTAGGCGGAGCATCCGGGCTGGCTGCATTTAAGCATCTTGTCGTCGGGGGCGGCGGCCACGGCTGAGGCTGAGAGGTCGCCGTGAAAAAGCTTGAGGTGACGTTCGTAATAGCGGCGCACCACGAACCGCCTCTGGCAAATGGCACACCAGCTCGTGACGCCCTTCCTGTTGGTTGTTTGACGGGGCTCAGGGGGAGGGGGAGGCAGCGTCGTGTCGTTAATCTTGGGAACATTGGCGTCGTCGGGAGCATGCCATTTGGGTGGATGTGCTCTATTTTTATGAAAATTAAGTTGCATTGCGGTTCGAAAATAGGCGGTGCACTGAGGGTGGTGGTCGCATCTCTGAATCTCGCTCGGCTCCATGCCCTCCACGTCATGTTGACCTTCGACGTGTGCTCTTATAGTACCACTTGTGCCTTTAATCACTTTTTTGCAAACGGGACATTCAAACTTGTATTTTGGGTGGCGCTGACCCCGAGGTCCTATCCGCTTTCCCCCGAATGGGTTGACCTTGCTCCTTTTTCTTTTTGCTACATGTTGTTGCTCCTTGTTTTTAGTAGTGCTTGTCTCAGGCGTCACCACTGCCACTTGATCGTCATCAGCCACAGTGTCAACTGACACCTTGTGGGCGGGTTCCTCATCCAACTGCGGACTTTGACCCCCGGAATCTGGACCATCGCCGCTTGAGGAGTGAGTGATAGGAATAATTGTATTCATGTTGTTAGCGTAATGATCTTCACTGGCCTGGTGGCACTCGAGTTTCTCCGAGGAGGAAAATGTCTTGTGGCAGGTGGCGCAGCGATAATGAGCTCGAAGCCGAGATGACATTGGCTGATGATGACTGCTGCTGCTGGGATGATGAAACCCTTCGTCATTATTCAACTTACTCGTGGTGGCCACTGTCTCTTATTGGTTCACCACCACGTCTGAGAAGGAGGCAGCAGGTTCCTCTTCTGTCGACTCAACTTTGGAACGACACTCAGGCATCAGAAGGAAGGGAGGAGGTTTATTGATGGAGGGAGCTGGAGAAGAGGGAAAGAAGGATGAGTCGCCTCCCACTGGACTTGTTGGGGAATTGCTTCTGGAAATCTCAGTAATCGAATAACTGTCGACAACAACAGGACCAGATACTTGTGTCACTCTTTCCATCCCCACAACATCACTAATATTAACATCAGATTCGGAGGTGGCGGCTTCATTACCATCTTCAGAATCTGGGTTGATTGGTAGCTCAGTTTTCACTGGTACTACTAATACTGGATAAACTGGGGATGATGTGTCAAGTGGGGGTGGGGGTGGTGATGCTTCAGTTTTAAGGATACATGATGATGAGGATGAACTGGTCGAACGACAATTAATTTGCAGGTTTGCCTTTGCCACATCCTCCAGTTTTCTCAGACTCACCTTTGGCCAAGTCCGGGACAACTTGGTCCTACCTGCTCAAAAGCAAGTTGAACTATTGTTAATATTGTTGTTATTAAATAAATAATGAAATAAAATTGTCCTTCATAGTTTTCTTCAACGAGCTTACACTTTCGTACTACAGATCCCCTCCACTCCTGAGTTTCCTCCATTGCTGAGGGCGGGTTCCCCTTGGCGGAGTAATATTCCCTCACAAAGGACAGCCTTGAGGGCACTCGGTTCGCCAGCATCATGACCTCCTTTAGTCTCCCAATCCTCCACTCCAGCTCCAACTCCACCTCCCTCAGCCGCTCGTGCAGACTGCCAATCTTGTCCAGGAGGAACTCACAGTTGTCACAGTAGTAATGAAAGTCAAAATTATTGGGACTCGGGGGATCCAGTCTCACATTTAAATAGCGTTGGAGGGCGATCCAGCACTTGTTTTTGGTTGTCAGAATGCTGTTATTGTTAGCCCTCCTCACTGCCTCTTTCAGACAGAAAATGCAAAAAACTGCACCATAATTATTATTATTATGATGATGATGAGCCATGATGATGATGTTGCTATTTTGGCAAAAACAAATTCAAAAGAATTAATACCATCTTTATTCTTATAAATGACCACCGATCATGGTGGTGGTGGTGTATGGTGGTGGTGTCAAAATGGTAATGGCAATGCAATGGTGAGCCTACTACTACCTACTTACAACATGCAC
>JAANSN010005441.1:0-12452 GCA_036850665.1 Dicranocentrus wangi | reverse complement strand
TAATTAAATTGATTTTTTGCCATTTGTAAAATCCTTTAGGGGTTTCTTTCAAAAGAAAGCAGAGTCACATACCAGTAGTGCCAGTATGTAATATAGGTAGATAGATACTGTAGTCCCCCACCCACCGACGTCGCAGTATACTAACTAAGTATGTGTAAGTAGACACATTAATAAAGCTTTTTCTTATGTGACTGACCTTTGACCTCTACGACAAAGTTCCAATCCTCAATCACGCCTCACAAGTCCAAAAAGGTTTCGTAATTTGCATAATATACAACTTTTTTGTTTGTCATTACATATATTATAACTTATATAATCGCATCGACAAGGGAACCTTTGTCTCACGTAACCCCAAAGAGAGAGCCGCTCGCTTCTGCCTGGAAACAATTCTCAGAGTCAATTCCCAAAAAGCAAACATTCCATTTTCATTCCAACAGGCTGGAAAATACGTAAAAGTTTACCTTTCCAGTTTCCAACTTAACTACTTATTTAGTTTGTAATTTTTAATTAACAGGTTGCTTGCTGTTTTAAAAATATAATTATAATTGGCGATAAGTCATTATTGGAGGAGAATCAAAGGAGTTAGTTGTCCCCTAAATTTTGATTTTAACATTTTGACACGACGACGATGAGGAAGTGTTTGCTGTGCAAGAGGGAAGGGGAGGTGGAGGGGATCACTTCGCTAGGCTCGTTTCGAACCAGTTCGGAAGTACGACGTCAAGGCGGGGAGGCTACTATGGATGCCAGCGCCAACCCCTGGGGGCATTTCATGCTAACAAAGTTGTTCAACTTGTCTGAGAAAGAATGTGAAGAGTTGCTGGAAACTGGTGGTGGGGTCTGGGACGTCATTTGGATTAAAATTTGTGGGAATTGTGTCCAGTTTGTTACCGAGTTTCGGGATCGTCATGAGGAACTGTTGGAGTTGGAAAGGAAATTGGATTCGATGAGGAAGGAGGCTTGTGGGAAACTTCTTGGCTCTCGGGTGGACGGGGGTGGGGATGACGAGTGTGGTGGGGAGAACGCGGTGGAGGGTTCAAGATTTGCTCATGAGCGGATTCGGATTTACTTTTGGGGTGGTAAGTTATAGTCATGTCATACTGGAGTATCCTGTTAAAAAAATTGTATATTAATTCTTTGATTATTTTTAATTTTAAAATAGTTTTCGACATTTTGGGTACTCTATCCCCATCCAGGAGCCAGGCGGACTCCCATACAAACTGTATTCAAGATCCGACAAATCCTACAACGAGCAGTTCAGGGGTCGAAATTGGGTACTCCATTTTCTTACTTTGAGAGATAATATGTGGTGATAATTTCAAGTCGTTTTTGACATGAAAATTTTGCTTCATTGGAATAATAGCTCATCCTTCATTTCTAATTTAGACCGGGGCAAGAAATAGCAGCTCCTGATAAGGGTCTGGAACCGGGACCAACAAGCAGTCCGTACCATGGAAGAACTAGGATTGAGGAGCCTTACGATGAGACCGAGATTTACGCTGCTGCAGTAAGTGCCAGGCTGAATTTCAACAATATAAGAAGAAATGCTTAATTTTAAATACTCAATACTTTATATTTATATCGTGTACTTTTACTTATTACAGAACATTGACATGGAGATTGCAGACCAGCCAAGAACAAGGCATGATGATTCTCCTTCGGGTTCGGCTAGTTCGTCTTTGGAAATGACTGCGCCAAATGATAAAGACGATCCAACCACAGTTGCATTTCAAGGCGGTACGTCACTCACGTCATGTGTCATGCATGCGTGTTACCCTATTTAATTACTACCAGTGGTTTTAATAATTTAATGGTGATGAATGAAACTGATTTCCATGGTAAGTCACAAAAAAATGTGGCTTTATGCATTCTTGTAATCGGATTGTTTTTTTTTCAGCTCACTACAATTCGGGTAGCGAGGCGGAAAATTGTTTTGATGAGGAGATGAATCATGCAGTGGGTTTGGAGATCAATTTGGGGTATGTATTTACGTATTAGCTATTATGGCAATAGTATAAAAAATGGTTTTATTAATTAGCTAGATTATAATAATGGCTTATTACATATATGTTATGTCTGTTCCTCCGTAGCCGCACGGAGCTTATTGTACCATCTGGAGAAGCAGGAACATCTACTTCTGATTCTGAAATAGATTCTGAGCAGCCGATCTCTTCTGAAGGAAATCGAAGTCAGGGGAAGAGGAAATTTCAAGAAAAGAAAGCAAAAAGGAACCAACTCAATAAGAGGAATCCTTTGGTGGAGGCTTTTGTTTGTGAGACTTGCATGAAGGGATTTGATTGCAAAAGTAATTTGAAACGACATATTATAATGTCTCATACGAACGGGAAGGCTCATATATGTGTGTGTTGCGGAAAAGGATTTTCGCAACCTTCGAATTTAAATGTTCATCTTCCAAGTCACATGTTCGAAAAGCCGTATTTCTGTACAGAGTGTGGAAAGGAATTTTTACAATCTTCGAGTGTGGTCCGACATATTCGTTCTCATTCCGGCGTCACGCCTTACAAATGTGAAATATGTAAAATGGGTTTTTCGCAAGTCGAGTACTTGAAAATTCATTATCGTGTTCACACCACCGAGCGACCATTCATGTGTAAGCATTGTAATAAGGGGTTTACTACTAAGAGTAATTTGATAACACATGGCAAGCGGAAGAATCCATGTCACTAATTTAATTATAGTCAAGATATTTTTAGATCTATCGGTTTTGCGTAATTTGGAAAGTTTTCTATATAATTATACTTATAACTTATAATTATAACTGTATGTTTCTCGGTACATAAAAGGGCTATTACTTTCTTAGCTCGATCATATTTATAAATAATGTAATAAAACTTTTTTAAGCATTGTTTTCCCTATTATGTTATAAATGTTACCTTCATTTCTGTTGTTGGAAGCTTTCTAACCAGGACTCATGCTCTTGATGCTCTTCAAACTGTGTTTATACGCTATATGTAGGTCATATTATGGGATATGTTGAGANATGGGATATGTTGAGATTATTCACCCTGCAAACCCCCTCCGTTTACGAGATATTGTTTACGAGTCCATTACACTTCTCATTCTGGGCTTTGAGTAAAATAATGCATCAACTGAACAAGCTCAAATCCATGTCATCATCAATCATGTAATTCATCACGGTGAAAAAATTTTTCGCAGGATCAATCCCCTACCAATTTCACGCTATATTTCATAGATTTTGAAATAACAACAGTCCAGGAAAGTTAATTGCACACCTACTCTAAATATAAAAAAGTAATAATTTAAAGTTAGTAAAGCGGCGGTACACAATTTCAAACACGAAATAATATAACAAATAAATAAGTCTTTATGAAATGAATGCAAAACGATTTTTGTGTAATTGATAGATAACTACACTGAAGGTAATCTGTGACAAAGCTTGAGTTTGACTCTCCCGATAATACATTGGATTTTTAATGTTATGCATTTACAAATTTCACATTTCGTGGAAATATATGGTCGATGTCAATATTCATGCGAAAATTGCTGTCGCTCATAGTATTGCCGTATAACATTAATAAGTGTTTCTCTGTAGTGTATATATGGATCTGCTGTGCAATATAGCAAATAATTCGCAAAGGAACGAAAAGGATCGATATCGATATATCATATCAATATATCATCCATTTGACAAAGTGGGGAAATTACAGGAAGCCATTATCTAACCATTTTTGTCCTCACCCGAGTGGACAAATCATTACTATTAATTTATATCTAGTTCTTCACATGTCCTGTTGAAACCCAGTTTTGCTGCATATTATTCTCACTGTTTAGTTTCCTTCAGGGAGAATGGCACAAAGGTTTTCCCTGCGGAACCGGGATTATTTTTCTGATATTTGCGCTATTCTTACTTTCGCGTTGATTGTACAGGTTGTATACTCAAATGTTCAATCATCATCAAACGCCAGTTTGGAACCAAGCCCCAATTCCACATCATTTAAACAAAGTTGTAGTCTTTGCAGAAATTCGTCGTAAGTTTGGGAAAAACCGAGATTATATTAATTTACATTTTGACTTTTTATTAACCAAAAGCATCTCTTCCTTCGCAGAACTTTGAATTCTACAGAGCCGTCATCATCAAACGGCTCCTACTGTATTTGCACCGTAACCAATAATAATACTCTCAAGAACTCGACCCGAAACAACTCTACAAGTCTAAAAAGAAAGTAATCAAATGTTTTCTTGAATTCCTACATTTTTAAAAACATCCTTGAGATATATGAGTACTAATAAATACCCTCCAGGAAAGCCAAAAACAACAAACTATACATCGTTCCGCTGACCCTCCCTTTTGTTGGCGTTCTAATTGGAGGACTCGTGAAGCTCAAGAGGATGCACTCGGAAGGATATTTTGACAAGAAAGGAAATGCACAAGAGATTGACATTTCTTCGCAAATATCACAGCGTAGGGGTTGTAAAGTAAAGACTAGACCATTAAATCATCCCCGGGTTTAATATTTTTTTTCTTCTAAAATTTACAGGGAGCAGTGCATTGTCAACGATGAACCCCATGATGTATGACAGTAACAATACACTGGTCACCGTTCCGGTGAAAGTATCCTCGCAGAAATCCCCATTTTTGGTTTAGTTTTATTGTTACCATTTATTTAAATAAAACTTTATGAATCCCTTTTTTTAACGAATACTTAAATATTTTGTATTTTCATCGAATATCTTGACTATAGTTTCATGGAGCCCGGTTTTTATTGATTTTTAAAACAAGTACATAAGTACTTTAAAGTTGACAATCCAATCTGACTATAGTAAAGTGCAAATGGATAATAGTATGGCTTTGGTTGCTTGAGCATACTATATACGAGCATAACGATAATTTGGAGCGAATTTTACTTCATCCATCCTTGTTTCTAAAAACTTTTGCATGCCTCAAAGAGTCCTGGATTTATTGATTGCTAAAAACTAATTAACAAAATATATTATTATACCACACCGAATAACTTTGCGTGCAGACAGATCTTGACATTGACCCAAATGAATTCTTCCCTAGCAGCACGAACTATATAGTTTCGCATATATTACATATCAGTCGCGAACTGGCGGAGGAATAACGTAGGAGGTTGTCGTCCTACCAAAAAGAATATAATATGTCTGAGGGTTCAAAATCTGATAGGTAAAAGGCCCAAAAAATTATTATTAAAAACTTGTTTTTTTTTTCAATCCTCTCCTCTTCTTACAGCTTTTCCATTAACTTTTTCCATTTTATTATCGCAATGACAGCGGAGGTGATTGGCTTTCAGCAGCACTTTACGGTGGATTGGCCGGTGCGGTTGGTGGTCTACTCGCAGCCACGATAAAATATCTTCACGCCAAGGGCTGCTTTTCTTCAAATAGAACATCCGATGCTGCTCCCACTCAAACTGTGATTTCGCAAAATTTGAGCATCGCAGCAGAGGAGTCAAAATCTTAGAAAAGAACTTTAAAACAGATCAAGCGTGACGTAGGGCAGGAGAAAGGGTGTGAAACATTTTTCTCATTACCCTACCCTTGTCTCCTTTTAACAAAAGTTTTAGCTTATAGGAAGTAAGAGGTTCCAATCGGGGATTTATTACTGATTCAAAGAAATATTTAAAATCTTAGCTCAAAAACGTCTTGAAAGTAAAGTCATGTCGGAAGGAGGTCAAGCTGATGATTTGAAACCAATCGAGTAAAAAAAACCTTTTATTTCTTTCGTGATTTTGTTTTCACGTTCCGATTTCAACCACTTAAACTTTGCACCATTTTTATCTCTAAAATTTCAATTTCAGGGCCAAGTCCAGCAGCAGCGGTACTTTGCCAGCATGGGCGTGGGGTGTGATTGGTGGTGTTGCTGTTTTTGTGGTTAACATGATCCGATATTTTGTGTCGCATGGTCATAGTCGCACTCCAGAAACTGCGGCACTACCCACGGTCAATCCTGTTTTGGAAGTTGGCATTGCCAGCACCAGCGGTGGGGACAAGTCTGTCTGGCCTGACAATAACGACAAGAAGGAGCAGCAGCACCCAAATTGAAATGGCATAATGGAAAAAGTTTTCACGATTAAAGAATTTCCGTCACTAACTGAAAATCTAATCTTGCACATTTTAAGCACAGTAGGTTGGGCAGGGCCCGTGGCCTGGTCTTAAAATTCACTATATTTTGCTGCGTGCACTATAATACAAATATTCTAGTTAGACGCGTATTTCTAATTACTAATTATAAAAGCGGTGAATGAATTAATGGAAGAAAATTTGCTGGAAATTATTCAAGGAAAATTATATATACGTCGTGGAAACAACAAGAAGGCATTAATACTCATTTTGATTTTATGCATTATGTGCTTGTCACGTCACTCGCATAGAATACGGGTTTCCTGAGGAAATCCGTATGCGTTTTCGTTGAGAAACAGTGGTAGGGTGTTATAATATGAGTAAAATTGGCTGTCCAGACTTTCACTTTTTTCTCACAAAAATTCGGATGTGCTCCATGTTGTTTGGGAAAGAATTGCAACGCCTGAAAAGGACTAGTCCGTGAGTACCATCTCGAGCTTTGTTACATTACGCATCCCTGCATTCACGCTTGAGATTTTTTCCCGAGCCCATATACATTCTTTTCATTTGAGCATGAGAAAGTTTTCACTGGGGAAAGTAAGTGCTACGCTTGCCATACCTTCCTGGTTGGATTGGACATGGTCATGATGAGTTTGATGATGATGATGATGATTCTTTTTTATATAAACAGGAAACGGTGCAGTGTCAGTTGGCCACAGCATGTATGACAGTAACAATCCGCTGGTCACCGTTCCGGTGAAAGTAAAATATCCTCACAGAAATCTCCATTTATGATTTAGTTTCGAAGGAAATGTGTGTGAGTAAAACTTTTCAAGCTCCGTTTTTCAAAATGTATATATTTATGTGTTTAATATTTTTATCGAATTTGCTGCCTATTTTTGCGGAGTCCGGTATTATTGATTTTTACAACAAAACTAATGTCTTAAAAATGCGCTACCTGACTACTACAGTTTGGAACAAATGGATGGCTTTCATGCTTGAGCATAATAATATTTAATATTAATCCAGCATTTTGATATATTATTTTATAGTGAATTTTACATCTTGTTCGTCTCACGTGTTACATATTTGAGGTATTTGGGGTACGTGTGGTCTTGATTTAGTTTCGAAGGAAATGTGTGTGAGTAAAACTTTTCAAGCTCCGTTTTTCAAAATGTATATATTTATGTGTTTAATATTTTTATCGAATTTGCTGCCTATTCTCGCGGAGTCCGGTATTATTGATTTTTACAACAAAACTAATTACTTAAAAATGCGCTACCTGACTACTACAGTTTGGAACAAATGGATGCCTTTCATGCTTGAGCATAATATTTAATATTTATCCAGCATTTTGATATATTATTTTATAGTGAATTTTACATCTTGTTCGTCTCACGCGTTATATATTTGAGGTATTTGGGGTACGTCTTGGTCACCTGCTTGGTGTTCTACCAACAGATTTCCTCCCTCCACAAAGCACGTCGTAACGAAACCTATATCTCCTGAAGTCCTGATCCAAGGCGGCTAAAAACTTTAGGATTCCCCAAAGAGTCCCGGATTTATTGATTGATAAAAACTAATTAGCAATAGATGACTGTGAAGCAGGAGAAAGTACCACATCTTTCTCGTGAAGCAAAATTGCAATCTCGAAATCATCTTAACAGTAAAAGTAATGTCCGAAAGGTAACCTTTTACATATGATTTCATGATTTTTTTTTCCAGATTTCGATTTCCACGATAATCTCTGTGCATTTATATATTCCGTATCTAAAATATTTCAGCGACAAATCCAGTAGTAGCAGCACTTTACCCGGATGGGCATATGGTGTGATTGCTGGAGTTTCTGTATTTGTGGTTGCAATGATACGGTATTTTGTGTCGCATTCCAATAGTCGAGAAACTGCATCAAGGGTCAATCCTTTGATGGAAGTTGGGATTTCCAGCGGGGACAAGTCCACCTGCTCTGATAATAACGACAAGAAGGAGGGGAAAGGTCCTTATTGAAATACAAACATGGAAAGGTTTTCAAGGTTTAAAAAAATTCCAAGAGTATTCTCGCCGCAAATTGAAAATGTACGTTGCACATCCACCCGATGCAATCCACCCATGTTCGTTCAGCTTTGTTCACACTCCTCCAAAACTTGTTTCTTTGTTGTCTCCCTTTTCATGCAAGCTGAAGATGCTGATGCAAGGCCCAGAAAACTGAACGCGTGTGTGTGCGACGGAACAATTGTTTTGTTATTGCCATATTTTTATGAACCTCCAATACGAGCACATCAGGCACATGATAAGTATACGAATGTTGATAATATGGATCTAGTAGTGTGATATCATCATCCCTGCGGTTGAAGCATCCACATTGACTTTTGATCATCATAACATAACGAAGAGGAAACAAAATGTGCAAGTGTGGCTTGTCGAAATTTGCGTCGCTGTAGAAAACAGTAAGTTAATCCACACCGACTCTCATTTTTCATAAAAATAAAATTAAAATAAATAAATAAATTAAAAATAAAAGCAAAAATGTTATAATAAGGACTGAGCGCTTTACGTGTAGGTGCACTTACTCTGCAGCTCTCTAGGTCCAAAGGGAAAAGGAAAAGGAAGAAGGTTGCTCTACATGTAGGTTTGACCTTTGACCCCAGAATGTTAACTTGGGTAGTTAAAAAATTCAAAATATATTTATGTGAAGTATCATGACAAATAATGCTAGCCGGAAGGAATCATAAATTACGTTTACTTGTCTTCTTTCGCCAGTTGCATGAAAAAAGGTCACGGTTGATTTACATGATATTAGAAGGAAGCACCCAACGTATACATTAATGGACTTTGGTCATACGTGTCTGATGTGTACGTAGATGTATGGAAATATGCTAAATCATACAATCATTCGACCTATTTCGAAACCAACTACTCTCCTCTTTCATCCTGATGTAGCCAACAATTTCAAACCTCATCGTCAGTTGAATTTTGAGCATGGAATGAAACGGTTTCGTTCGAATTGCGGTGTTGCTGCTCATAACATAATTGAGGATTTCCTAGTGACAGGACAAATACCTACTCGCTCCTTCATTACAGAGGTAATTATAAAGTTCTACCATCAAAATTTCTCACACTTTCACTCACTCATTGTCAGTGCGACTCTCAGTTCTGTTCTGACAATAAATAGGGAAAATAATATAATATGTTTCATTGATGACGAATAGTTGATAAAAAACAGCGCTTTTTTTTGTTCCATTCCAGCCAACTGAAAACGCGTCAACACAAAAGATACATCTCTACCATTTCTATTTCTCGTCATGAATTCTCCGCCTCCGCCCCAATTAACTGTCGTAAGCGAGGACGATTTTCCGCAGAACAACGAAACGGGTAAATGGAAGACTAGAAAATTGAATCAGAATGTGAGGTCATCATCAGACAGTCAACCTCATCAACCTGCGCAGCAGTCCACAACTGAATTCAAGAAGCTGCAAATGGAAAATCGGCAAAATCGACAGGATATTAAGCGACTATTTGAATTGAATCAATCATTGGAGCTGCAATTGAAGGACGTCAGGGAAAACGCGGAGAAAGCAAAAGAAGCCCATCTTCATGAGGTCAGTGGGCTGGAGAGGGCCCTTACTGAAAGCAGAGAAAAGATGGATGGCTTGATCAGCGTGTTCTTGGCAAAAGAAAGAATGGACAAGTCTTGCACGGAACGTAAATTAAACGACATTTACCAGGATGTCACCGAACTGCGTGAAGTTTTCGAAAAGTTGTGTGCCAGCTTGGATGCCCCTGCCAAACATGTAGACTGGAAGCAAAACACTACTGGTCCAGGAAGTAATCCCAATGAATCTGATCTGATTGATGAAACCAAGACACTGCTCAGGGGCATGCTGTCCACGTCCACTGACATTTTGACGTCCGTCGAGAACCTGAAAACTTCAAAAGTAGTAGGAAAGAAGGCGGAGAAATTGAAGAAGAAAGCAAGTCTCACCCGTCGAGTCGTGTGTCATCATCAGAGACAAGTCTACTACTTTAGGAATCTGAAAAGGCCCTTAAAATTGGTTCCTAACTGGATGCAAACTCGAAGAACAATGTATCACTGCTGGACTTGTGGAATATCCTTTCCAGGACTTTCACCTCTTATTAAACATCGTGTGCAAGTCCAGTAAGTACTCTTTTGTCAGGTTTTGCTTACTCTACAACTGTATAATATATTAATATGTTGTTATTGTGTTAAATATATATTTCCCTCATTAATCCTTTGTTTCTCTATTATATCTTTGTAGCAAGATGAGCAACTTTACGAAACTTTCAAAATTAGTCAAGGGAGCAGCGGTCCGACGGCGCAAGCAAGTGAATGGAACAACACCCGGACAAGCTAAAACTAGGAACCTGATGGAAAAGGCTTCATTGACTGATGAAGAAAGCAGCACACAACAGCAGTCCACAATAAATCCCAATGCCCCCGTGCCAGCAGCAGCCCCACGTCAAGAGCCACTGGACAACGGGCCGCCGAATACCAGCAGTGGTCCAAGTACATCATTTTCCTCTCAACTTCTGGGTTCCTTTGGGTTAGATGACGACGACAACGCATCTACAAGTAGTGCAAATTGCAAATGTTATAATAGCAGCAACGCCCTTCTTGAAACAATATATTTGAGATCCAAAATGAGCAGCACTACAACAGGCTCATCCGCACGTGGAATGGAGACACTAATGGAGTCGATCCCTGCTCCCACCTCAGAAATGGGCCCACCGCCCGTTTTCTTACCCTGCACATTCAAAATTGACGAAAATAATACTTGCAACAAGTTTTTTCGCACAAGGCAACAGATTTTGATGCACTTTGCTCAGGAGCATGCATGAAATGGGCCCACCACCCGTTTTCTTACCCTGCACATTCAAAATTGACGAAAATAATACTTGCAACAAGTTTTTTCGCACAAGGCAACAGATTTTGATGCACTTTGCTCAGGAGCATGCAGAGGTCAGTGAGATTTTTAAAATTCTTGCACTTGCAAGGATAAAAATAGTAATCAGTCTATATTTCATCACAGAGATAATCCACTAATTATTATATTTTTCTAACGTATTATAATAATAGTTGGATGAGTATCTATCTGACTGGAACCTAGGATGGAATCATCAAGGTGGCCCTTCATCATCACGCGGAAACCGAAAGTAGAAGTATTATTATAAAGGAATTTAAAGTTTATAATAATTACCAATGTCAGCATAGTGGGATATTATATTGAATTGATAGGCTGAATTCACACGTGTTTGTTGTATAGTTCCACGTGACATGGCTAAAGATGAAATTATAGTTAGTAAATTTAAATTTTAGTCAAAATTGTCTAAAAGTTAAGTCCACTTTGCAGTAAAATGAATGAATTATTAAATTTCCTGTTATGAATTTATGAACTTTCATACAAGTCCTTTTCAAATAATAAAACGATATCACTTTGTAATTTCTTTCGATATGTTGTGTGCTTTGTTCAAGCTTTCCTAATACAATACTTAGAGTTATAATGCTTGTATATGCTTATTTATATCTTGACATGAGGAGGGCATAAAAGTTCACTTCACTTGGTTGACTCATTTTTAATTCATGTCAAGAATCATTATTATCATTATTACTATTTGGCTTTATTGCGGACTTCAGCATGAATGTTTCAACAAGAAATCCATATCGTCAGGTTAAGGAGAATACAAACATCAGGACAAATACAATTCAAACCATCTTGTTACAAACCAAACTATTATAAACCATTTGCATCATGTCATATCCTTGTGCAAGTTTCGAATTATTTTATACACCCGTCCGTGAATTAAATAACGCATGTATAAAATTCACAATTTACATACATACATTCCATATATTACATTTACATACATTAAATGAGGATAAGAGCCTCACTCACGCCCTGAATGATACCCATTAAATGGGAGCGATCCTTTTTCTTCCGGTGCTCCATGACCGCTATATATTATACCGTGCCTTCATCTTCATTCATTCAGAGAAGCCTCCTCCCCATCTATGGAATCCTCCAGGATTTGGACATTATATTATCCAACGTTTCCTAACTCCAAACTTGCCCTCCACCTCGACAATTTGGTTTTATGCACAAATACAATCAATTGGAGATAACATTATTTTTGTGCAGAGTAAGAAATGAATTATTCGGATCTGGTTAGTATACGTGAAGAATATCCAGTAATTTTTATTTTTTTATATATACCCTGGTATCGCTCATCCTGAACATGAGAATGTGAATGTAGTCGATTATTTAAAACAAAAAATTAATTAGCATTTCAACCTTTTCTTTTGCATCTATCCAGTCGAATGACACGAATGAGGCATCCACTAGACTAGAACCAGTTTTTGCCCTAATAATTACATG
>JAANSN010005440.1:0-12453 GCA_036850665.1 Dicranocentrus wangi | reverse complement strand
AAAAAAATTGAAATTTGCGCGCCGCGCGCTAACCGCGTACACCACGTTGCTTACATTAACACTCCAACTTCTCCTACCTAGTATGCATTCCTGAAAACAGAATGTTGAAAACTTGAGCGGTTTCTGAGTTATTCCTGCTTGTTGTTACCACGTTGGTCCGCTCCTAGCGGCGCGCGCATGAGTCATTTTTAAATTTAGAACATAGTTTTAGACGTAACTCATTAGGCTTTTCGATTGAGCTATAACAACATATATGTTGCTACTTGAAAATGTAGGGTTGAGCATACCACACGAGCGATTTTCTCATCTTCGAACTTGTCCGAGCAAATGTACTGGTTATACCATTGTTGAAAGAATTTTTTGAAACTTTTGGAAACAGAGAGCTAGAGTATTGCCAGACTCACAGACAGACAGGGACGCCACGACCACAACTACTTAATAGCTTGCTTCTGTGGTCGCGACTCCCAAGTTACTTAATAAGCAGCAGCGTATAAAAGTGTAGTACCTGCACCAATGTAATGCCTACGAAAGACATTTACCAAATCACTTTTGTCCAGGCGCGTAGCCTCTTGTAGCATAGCAAACATTACATACGCATTCGTTACATTATATAACAGGCTGGTTTTGTTTGATTCGCGGAAAAAGAAGTTTTTGTAAGTACGAGATGAATGTTTGCTAAGAAATAAAAATGCATAAACATGGCTTCATTTTATTGATATGTAATTGGTAATGGTAAACAATGTATGGTAACTGATTAATGGTTACTTAATATAATATTATTAAAGCATTCGTGTTTGCTAGGTAGGAGAAAAGATATTAAGAAATATACACTAACATTTTAACATTGCACTAACTTGTAAGTGTATTGCTTTTTGGTGTTTGGAAACGATATCACCACTCATGCAAAATTCACCGAAACTTCTGCGGACTATCAGAGCTAACTACATAACTTACCGTGAAGTTTTAAGTCATCCATGAACGATGGATATATGAGATAAGAATAGCGGAATGTAGTACAAGTACATAAGTAAATCATCGTTTACCAGCTACAATACGGCACGCAGTATAGGAACGCGTTGCTCTAACTCATGTTTATGTTTTATCAGACGTTAACGGATGAAAGGACTTTGTATTTAAGATTGCAGCTTGAAAGCTAACATCCGGTTCACGGTGAATGTTAATATTTACTTTGGTGTGGCGTTTAGCACTGTTTGGAAAATCTAACTGCAACCAAATCATTACAGCGCATGTCACCTGGCAGTGATACAAACTTTATATTTTATTACTTTATAAAATGCGAGTTTTCAAAGCACAAAGCCAAAAATCTACATATTGATGCCCATTTGGAATGTAATATGCTTGTGCAGAACTGCATAACCCTACTGAAACTCTGATCCTGAGAAGGGAATGCTGCGGCTGCATGAAATGACAGCTTGCAAGAATCGTTATTCAATAGGGAAAATAAGAAGTTAATATTATACGACAATTAACCAACGAGTACACATTTATTTCGTTGTTGCTTCACATTTGATACAAACAATGAAAATCTTTCCGACCGATCAATTCACACCAATCAAAATCATAAACTTATTAGGTAAACGTTTGATTATAATAGTATTGTAAAAGCAGCTACAAATAAGATGCAAGCGTCAATTCAACATTACAATGAAGTGGTTGTCATGCATGAAACAAACCAGGAACTTGATCTGAAAACCTTTTAAATATGTATGTTCTCATACTCTCATTTCTCCTCTATTTCTCTTTGTTATGTGAAGCGTCCCTTTTCTTCAGCCTGTAATATGTAAAAGAAAACTGAATATAAATGTGAATCAAAGTATTTAAACGTCAAGGGGATATTTTTATATGGAAAAATAATAAAATAAAATAAATAAAATAAATTGTTTAGTCACTTTGATGTGAATTATCTTTTTAAACATCAAATCATAATGCACTTTTAGCTTACCTCCGCTTCAGCTAGCAACCTATGTTTAGTAGCATTACTCAACCGACCCTTTTCCTCTTTTACTTTCAATCCTTCAACTTTCTTTGATTTTCCCGTGCTCCTACATTTTGCTTCCACATTGAGAATCCCATTGAGGTCGATTTTCATTATAACGTCAATGCATTCCTCAGCAGCCTTCCCCTTGGGAATCCCATCTAAATTAAAATGGCCAAGAAGGGTATTGTTTCGTGCAGTTGGACACTCCCCTTGATAAATATTTATGTCGACACTACGCTGATTTTCGTGTGCTGTGTAGTAGTCCTGTGACGTTGTAGTGGGAATTTTTGTGTTCTTTGGAATAATGACGGAGAAGCGACCACGTATATTATTAATCTGTGCCTCAATTCCCAGTGACATTGGAGTGACATCTTGGAAACTGAACAATTTCTTGGCTTCCTTTGTTCCGTTCATCATTGCAGCAAAAATTGCTGCTCCATATGCAACCGCTTCGTCAGGGTGGACTGTTCTATTAAGCGCCTTGCCGTGGAAATAAGTGCTAAGCATCTCTTGAATTTTTGGAATTCGTGTTGATCCCCCAACTAGCACGATATCGTCAATTTCCTCCTTCTTTATTCCTGCATCCCTTAAAGTCCTGTCAACAATCTCAATTGTTTTTTCGAATAGGGACGCATTAAGCTCTTCAAACTTCTCTCGGGTCACCCGAACCTGCATGTTCTTGCCTTGTATTAGACTGTCAATGGAAATGTCGCTAAACCTAGCAGCAGCCAAGGCTTGCTTTGCCTTCTCGCAATAAGTCTGAATGCGCCTGATACACTTGCGAGCCGTGTCTTTGGTAAGCTTAACCGGCGAGTCTTTGTTGACAATTATATCAACTCCTAGTTTCTTCAGGTCTGGGTTCATAGCTTGAAATTGCTCCAAGCAGTAAGTCATCATATTTTTGTCGAAATCTTCCCCACCCAAATGGGTATCCCCGTCTAACCCCTTCATTTCAATGTGTCCGCCTACTGTTTCTAATACCGCTACGTCGAATGTACCACCGCCCAGGTCGTAAATAAGTACTTTCCTTGCGTCCTCATCAAATCGCTCCAACTTGTACGCCATTGCAGCAGCAGTAGGCTCATTGATAATGGCCAATACATCCAGTCCCGCAATGAATCCGGCGTCTAGTGTTGCTTGTCTCTGGCCATCATTGAAGTAGGCTGGAACCGTGATGACAGCTTTCTTCACTGGTCGCTGCAACTGCTTCTCTGCTTCCTGTCGTAAGTGCCGCAGTAAGGTGGCAGAAATTTGCTCAGGTGGATGTTTCTCCCCTCGGATGTCAATCGCAGGACCCTTTTCTCCTTGAACAACAGTAAATGGCCAAAATTTCATGTCCTCTTTGAGCTTTTCGTCGTCCATGGTCCGACCAATAATTCGCTTAGCATCAAAAACGGTGTTCTCTGGGTTGTTAAATGCATTCTCTTTCGCAGGCTCCCCAATTGTTTTCGATCCATCTTCTTCGTATGCAACGTAACTTGGAGTGGTATTTTTGCCCTGTCCGTTCCGAATAATTATAACCTTTTTCTTGTAGAAAACTGCTGAGCAGCAATAGGTTGTGCCCAGATCGATTCCAATTGCAGGTTCCACTTTTGGATCCCAGTTCAGAGCCATCATGTTCTCATCGTTCCACTTTTTGAAACTTTTTTCTAGCTCTTCCCTCAGGCGCTGTTGTTGTGTTTCTTTTAAAGCGGATTCACGACTGCACACCATAACAGCGGCCTGGCTGACTTGGTTATGGTTATTCCAGCAGTGTGGACGGTACGAGGAACTCCTGATTTCTCATGTGTTTTTGCATTTCCTCGTGGTAATACTTCCGAGCAGGCTCAATCGCTGCTCTGATGGCCAGTTCGGTTTCGTTCCGTTTCAATTCAAAAATTTCCTTCAGTTCCATAAACACTGCGCCTATTTCCGTCTTAAGTTCACCAATCTGGTTGTTCTTGAATGCTTCGCTTTTTCTCCCCAATTGCTGCCTGACATGCTGTGAAATTTCAGTACTTGCCTTTAGATGTGCTCCATCAAAATCTTGTTGCGTTTTCGAGTTCATGGAAGGGCCTCTCATTTGCTCTTGATACATTTTCAGAGCCCCAGATAACAACTTTTCCGTCTTGAGTAAGCGCAAGTTCATGGTTATGCTGGTTGTCCTTCTGTATGTCCGTAAAGAGTTGATTGATCCTTTGTTTCAAGTTGAGCTTATAGTCATCAGGATCAATGATGTTTGCATTGGCAAAATTAGTCTGATTTGTGAAATAGTTGAAAGCTTCATTGTTAAATTTTTTGTGATTGTCGAGCAAATCCTCTTCTTCGAGAAAATCAAAAGTTGACGTGACATTTTCCATTGCGTCCTGGTATACTTTGAAACTACTTTCTACCGCTTGGGCGAACAGATCTTGAAGTCTTTTCTTCATTACAATGCCCTCCTCCTCCACCTTTTTATAAATGGCCTCTAGCTCGGCAGTCAGCTTGGTTATAGAAGATTTGCTCTGGTCCCCTTGAGGTGGAAATGGGTTCCCCTCAGAGAATTTCTGTAGCACTTCCGGTAGAGAGGTCTTGTGTAGGCGTTGCAGCTCCTCTTTCGATTCTATATGTTCAGCCAGACCTCTCAGGTTTATGGTATATTCTTGGCATAGCGAATGAATCAATTCATCTGCAATTCTGTTTGTTTCTTTAAGCTTCAACGCCTGATTGCTACCCATGTTGAAAAACAAGTCATCCATCGAGTTAATTAATTGGAGTTCATATTTCTTTTGAAATTCTTTTGTGCCAGGTTTCTCAATCTTTCCAAATTTTTTCAGAGTTTTTCTTTTTGATTCAGTATGAATATAGTTTAGGAGGGCTGTTTCGGCACACGGATTTTCTTCAATAGCCGTCATCATCTTATCTGCGTAGCTGCGCTGCAAATTGTCCAATGCCCTTTCCATAATATTTTCTGCTTTCTTTAGGTTATCATAATTCGTCTTCAAAAACTTATCCAAAATGGAGTTGAGAACTTCGCTCAGGGATCGCACCACAGCATGCATAGTTTCCTCGGGTTCATCGCCAAATTTTTCCACGAAGGTTTTTGTTACAGTTTGCTGGCTCCTTTCGGAAACACTTCGTAAGTAGGCTTCGTCATAAAAGTTTAATGCTTCTGAGTAAAAATTTGAGGTGTGTAGACACGGTATCGGTGTAGTTGTCACTTGCTTCTCGGATACACTCTGCAACAAAGGAATTCCGGTTTTGCTCATTTTTCTTTCGAATGTCCTGAACTGCTTGGTCCAACAGTTTGGTAAGCCTTTTCTCATACTCCATCTGGAACTCGTCCAATGCGTTTGCCTGTTGAAAAACCAACATTGCTTGTCGCTTTGCTTGCAAGTGCGTCATGTTCAACACGTGATGTTGCAAGTAGACCACGGATGCCTGCTTCTTTCTGAATACCTCGTGGTACTTGTTCATTGCAGACGCTAAAGCATTTTCATAGGACACCTTAGCAGTGGTGTTCCAAACCACATCTGATGTCAAATCTTCTGCCCCACTGTTGCTTGAGTTGATCATGGCGATATATGCTGAGAAGAATTGTTTAAACTCTGTGGCAGTGATTTGTGTTCCCAGGATTGACTTGATTGGAAGCCCATCATCGCCATTGATTATTTTACCCTGGATTGATCTTAAGCACTTGATGAAGTCTGGACTCATGTCCGCCATGCTTCCTTGAGAAGTTTGATTTAAAGCCTTCTCACCAATGTTTGGCATCAAGTAACATTCCTTCTTTTCAAAGCATTTCTTGAAGCAGCCAATAACTTCTCTATATTCTCGTGCTGCTCTGCCTCTCAATGGCGTGCTGTTGAGCTGGAGTTTATCTTCCAACAACTGCTCACCCCCTTCCATCCCAAATGGATAATCCCCAGGAGAATTCCAGTCTCGGATCACAAAGCTCACGCTTTGGAAAGGTTTCTCGTCCAACCTCTGGTCCAAGCAGTGCTTTCCGTAACGAAGATAAGGAGCCAAGAAGGAGAATACGTCTACTGGGAAGTCACTGGAAAAGTTTAAAATGAGGACTGACGAGAGCAACGTGGATATTCCAAGAATTGAAGCGATTTCATCTGGAGAGGGGCACTCGTCGTCAATGCCTTGGGTGTCCATAAGGAGAACGGCTACTTCGTCTTCAAAGGTGTCAACAAGGAAGGCTCGACTCCAAATCCAGATTCCCTTCGTGTCCGGCTTGATTCCATGCTTCCAAGTAAATCCAGTCAGTGGTTTTGTCTCGTCATTGTTTTTATTCCTGTTTCCTTCCATTGCGTCCAAGCTCTGCATTAGGTGGTTAAGCAAGAAGCTTTTACCGAGTCTAACGGGCCCAGCAATAGTCAGAGCGACTAACGGTCGCCCTTTGGTAGTTTCCAGAACACTATTAAGTGTTTCCTCATTTAGCGTCAAAATTAGTGTGTCATCCTCGCCCTTGGCAAGGTGGACCAGTTCTAATGGCATCCCAGGCATACAAACATCATGGAAGTTGTCAGGGCTGGCACTGTCATCACTGCTATACTCCAGTGAATCCATTGTTGTTGAACCTGTGATTAAAGAAGCGGATGTAATAGCTTCCAGGCTAGTTTTCTTTAATACAACTATGACAGAATGCTCAAATGATTTGTGTCATCACTGCTATACTCCAGTGAATCCATTGTTATTGAACCTGTGATTAAAGAAGCGGATGTAATAGCTTCCAGGCTAGTTTTCTTTAATACAACTATGACAGAATGCTCAAATGATTTGGAGGATCGCCGGACTGATTGCTAACCAAAGCGATGTGATGATATTATGATGCATCTGACATTCAGGTGGACATTATGCAAAACCTTTTTGCTTTTTGTTTTACATAAAAGGACTGGAAAAGTATTTTAGAAGCACTTGCGTGTTTCTTTAATGCTATGCTATATGCAAAGTTCTAATGTCAGTTCTTATTTGGAGCATTAGGTTCTTCAAAATAAAACACCGCAGCAATTTTGATTTTGTTAAAATAAATACCTAGTTTTAAGGATGGCTTACCGGTATAAATAAATTCGTCAAATGGCCGTGTGGTTGTAACCAATCACTGATTGATTCGTGCTCGTAATGTTAAGAGAAAGTTTATTTGGTTGACAGTACTTACAACTTATCTCAAGAGTTCGTTCAATTTAATGCGGTCTCGTCTTTACCCACTAATTGTTTTCATTGGGCACACGGGTTATCTAATGATATTAATTCAAATGAGTCGACACAAAATCAAGGCACAAAACACAATCAAGCAAGATACTTTCTTTAATACGCGTTATCCGTTTCTCAGTTTCTTTTCAAAACTCTGGAGGAACAATTCCACCTTTAGTTTGCCTGGCTGGTTTAGTAGTTCTGAGGTGTTTGTTCATTAATTTTGGATCGGGTTATATGACAAATGACAAACGTTTTGCCAAATACCAAAATATGCTATGCTGAATGCTGTATATCTCAAAATCCTCGACTTCATGTGCACCATATACTTCACTTTATGTGCAACAAGTGTATCATTAAAGAAAGTTGTTGTCATTTTTTCATATTACATTGCCCCATCATCGGTACATGCATCCACAATAATACAATGTGTACAATGAATATTATATAATACGTATACACAGGAACATGCATTTTTTACTTATTTGCCATTGTAATATTATGCACATGATATATATTATATTTCATGTACACTCGAAGTCAAAATCTCATTTCGTCAGTATATGTATATATATTATAACTTGTTATAACTATAACCTGCCTGAACCAACTAACTTCCCAAATAAGATCAAAGGAAGCAAAAACGTTTTTATCAAGGACTAAAACGAATCCAGTCCAGCCAGCAACCTGACTTGGAGAAATAGAGAAATTCTCAAATGCCTAATTGTAATTGTAAAATAAAATGTGTGGGATATACTACCTCTTTTACATGTTTTACTTGGGAATTGGGAAGGATTCATATGATGTGTTGAGTGTTGTATTCCATTCGATGCGATATGCTTAAAAGTAAAATAGGATGGCCATCATCATATCATGAATGAGTGAGGCATAAGTTGACATTGCCTTCATGTATTATGCGATGACAGTTTTACAAAATAATTTACGATAACTTTAGACTTCCCCTACAAGTTAACATTACAAACATACACATACAGCGACGTTACCTATCCCGATCCCGAAGCCAGTGTATTACATAACAAGTGTACCCTAGTTCCACAGTCGTTCACACCACACAAGTGTTATGTTATCCATCTGTATAGTAAATCTCACTTGTTGTACTTATCGTATCTTACACGTGCTTTAAATGTAACTTAAAGGCAGTGCTATAATACACTCAATATAACACGTTCACAAATCCTAATTTTAAACATACTAATTGTAATTGTAAGTATTGCAATGCAACAATATTGTAAGCAAACTCTTTGGTTTTATTATTTAGCTTAGATAGCTATTATAAGACATTGTTATGCAAAGATGCATTGAATTCTATTTCTGATAGTTTTAGCAAAAGTTTTGTAGTTTACTCAAGCCCAGCATAAGAGTTTCCGTTTCATCTCATCATTGTATTTACAGCACATCCCACTCTTGAGGGTGAGCCATTCTGGTATGACGTATTTCATAAATATTTCAAGGGCAGTCGTGCCTGAATTTAAATTTAATTACCTTTGCAATTTATGTATCTGATTAAACCCAGCTACTTTGTGCCGTAATTGTCACCACTCAGAATGCAGGATTCCGGTGAACACGAGTCGCGACCGCGACGAATAGCTGGGATGAAGAATGAAAAGCAACGGATGCTAGAAAGCATACGAATTGTGTCACTGTCCGCTGATGGCAAATTAGAACTTGAGTCTGACAATCTTGCTACTTTTCTAACATCATTGGAGTCTGATGAGCTCAATAAGCCATTCGCGTTTATCTCCATTCTGGGTCCCAGACGGAGTGGAAAATCATTCTATACCAATTTACTTATACAGTATTTAAAGCACAATGGAACTGGAGGTTGGTTAAAACAGTTAGCCAAACCTAAAGATGAGATAGCGTCCGAACCCGGAAATCAGTGTGAAACTATTACCTCTCCAAGAAGTGGAATCTACCTTTATCCAGAATCATTCCAATTGGAAACCTACAGCAAAGAATTTACGGTGTGGGTTTTACACGTGGAATACGGTCAGGAATCTAACGAGGAGGATAGCAACTATTGCATGGTGGATGCTATGCTTAACTTGATATGTTCTAGAGCTGTTGAAATACAGTGGAATAATGATGAGGTAAAACGTAAACCGATTTTTAGAAAACTATAATTCAATTACTTTCTAATCACATCACTCATTTCATTCTGGGTTTCTTTATAAATAATTTGTATTTGAAATGCTCAAAAAATGTTTTTTTAATCTAGTTTCGGCTTCTTGAAACGAGGCGTTTACTGTCAGGACAAGAATCTACTCAAGCAATACCCATTGACGCTTTTTGTAGCAGTATTGTCTACATGTTTCGAACTAATTCGGAAAAACCAAAATTTACTACCACAACTTTTGATGATAATTCAATAGATGTAGCTACAATTACTGATGCGCTTCCTGGAACAAGTACTATCATTGAACAGTCCACAATTGCCGGTTTGAAACATTTCGGTATTATCTATATGGAAGAATTTGAGGAGCCTTTTAATTCCCAGGAGAGGCTTAAACTGGCAAACAGATTGAGAAAAACTATTAAATTAATTGCGGAAGACAGCGAGATTTCCCCAATTCACCATGAAAAATCACTGGGTGGAGGTTTCCAAGATTATCTTTTGGTTTGTATTAGACTTGTCAACAAAAATTCAACAGTACTCCGAGATCATTTTACAAAATTAGCGCAAAGTCAGGCTTCAGACGACACCCCAACGAATTCAAACGGAGGAGAAGAAACGCGTCACGACAGCAGCATTACTAACATAGACCAGCTTGGGATGGATCTTGCCAAACTTTCACTATCCGCCATAACTACCAATGTTAACACCACCGACGTGGATCTTTGTAGCCAACAAGGGACTGAAGGCAAATCACCTTCAACTGAAACGGTTTTGGAAAACAATGATTTCCTCCAAAGGCAGCATGTGGCTCTGAAAAAAGAAAAACTTGATGAAAAGGAATACGAAAGTCAACAGGCAGCAGCAACACCAATGTCATCAAATTGTAGAGCAACTTTCCCTGTTTCATTGGATAATACCAGCGAGCAACCTGATGCAAATCATACTATCAGTCAAGGATATGTACAGACGAAAGACGAACCAGAAGTACCAGAACCTATGGATGTAGATGTAGAAGGGCCGTGTGTGGACGATAAAATGCTACAAAAGAAAGACGGTGTCGATGGACAGCTCGAGTCAAGTAATGCACGAAAAGATGTTACTGACGATGATAAAATGCAAATAATTTTAACTGAAATTTTGCCCGTGGCATACGATCAAGTTAAAGCAAACATGATGACTCGCTTAATGAACTGGATTACGACATTAAACCTAAAACGTCTCAGGAATTGTGGAAAAATATACCAAGAAACCTTTGATGAAATTATTAACGACAACATCAACCTGGAAGGTATGACTCCTTCGTTGGTTACAACTCTCAGGGACAGACTAAGGGAGAAAACTACAACCGAAGAGGCTTCGTTTAATAAGATACAAACCGCTGTGGTAGCTTTTCACGAGAAAATTGATAGACGATTTCAAGAACATGGCTACTTTGAAGAGGAAAACTTTGACAAGATAATGCGGGAAACAGTAGAATTCGTTCGGAATCAGTTCCAACCCTCCCGAAACTCAAATGTCGAGGATTCTCCCGGGACATACGATTACATTAAACAGGCATGCGACAAATTAACAGGAATATACAGAGAGCACAATAAACTGATTTTAGAAGAGGAAAAGACCACGTTTCAAATAGCCTTTGACAAAATTACGAAGTTTTATGACCGCAAAATGGCAGCAATAATCAGGGATCGTTTGCATTCCCCCAAAACCCTTCATAAAGCTCAAGAGGTATTAATTGGAATATGCTCTGACGCATTGCCGAAACCAAAGTTGAATGACAAATACGATTATCATGGGAAAATGAAACAAGTGTTAAACAAGGAGTATGAGAAGTACAAAACCGAAAATCGCGACAAATGTTAAGTACTTTAAAAACCAAGTTAGCAATCAAATCATCTCAGCAAAAAGGAAATACGACGAGGATGTTGATGCAGAACTTCGTAAATATCCTTGTGGAGTGGAAGTAAAAAAGTTAATAGGAATTCACGAGAACACAACTCAATCTGCCATGAAAATACTTGAAACAGAAATTAAATTGTTGAACGCAAACATAGGATGTGATGTTTATCTGAAGACATTGCAAAGTCAAATACACATTGTGTGGGAGGTTTTACAAGAGGAAAACAAAAATATCTTGAGAAAATATGAAGCCTCAAAGGCCCCAGTTCCGTCTTTGCAATTCAATGAACAACAAAATAAGCACACACCAGAGCAGAGCCCGAAATCTTCCCGTTATTCCCAGTGTTCATCATTGAAGCCGCCCATTCCTACTTTCCAATTTGAAGATGAAACGACTAGTAAGATACCAAACACCCCTGTAAGCCCGGTTCATAAGAAACGAAGTGATGAAACTTTTATAGTGTTTCAGCTTTCCCTTAATCAAGTTATTATCCATAGGATTATTAAAGAAAAGGAAAGCTACCAAATTTTACCCACGGACGCTAGTAAGGACCACATTCCTGCTGTGGTGGGCTTGTCAAATGGAACTTGGAGTTATGGGAAAGAAGCTTTGCAGAAATTGGATAATGTTCAAGGATCGGAAAGGCAATTCATGTGGTGGATTTTTGAGTTATTCTTGAAAACAAAGGAACCGCAGAATGATAAGATAGATTTTCAGGAAACAAGTTATGAAGTTTCTGTGGAGTTGCTTCTCGGATATCTCTTCCATGAATTGAAGGAAAATGTGGAAATTGAAGAAAATAGTCAAATAAGCCGTGCTTGGATTATTGTCCCATTTTGGATTCCTAGTAATCAGCGGCAGCAAATAGTCGATGCTGCCAAAATCGCTGGGCTAGTAAACTATCGCATAATAAATGAAAATTCTGCAGGGGCATATGCGTTTGCTACTTCTGTAGTAAAAAGCGGTGGTTGTGACATAGTTGTCCTGTCAGAAAACTCTGGTCACATGGAAGTCACATTATACGAATGGACTTCATATAATCAGCATCTAAAAATGCTTTCCCACTACAACGTAGAAAACAAAACGAAAAAATCTCCGGGTATATTTCAAGGATTTTTGGACTGGTTATCTGGCTATCAAGAGCCGGGTCACTCGGAGGATGAATTTTTAAAAGATGTTTTAAAACAATTGCCTCGACGGAACTGGCAAGAACGAGCATATCTTGTTATGTGCGAAAATGAAAAGTTTAAGACGACA
>JAANSN010005439.1:0-12455 GCA_036850665.1 Dicranocentrus wangi | reverse complement strand
AGAGAGAGAGAGAGAGAGAATCCCTTCCTGTCAACAAGAAGAAGGGACAGTATAAAATTTTGTAAAGTCTGACATGATATCCCCGTCCCCTAATCTAATTTACAAAATGCACAAGAGTTTCAGTGATAGTCAAATCATCCCGTTTAGACTGCCTCCGCCGGATTTAAACCTGTATTTCCATTTCAGGTGGAGGACGACGGCGGGGTTTGTTGGTGTTTTGGATTTAGTAATAATAAAAATAAAATAATAATTGACATTTAAAAAAAATAAATGACACAAAGTGTTCCAGCTTCATGTGAAAAAAATAATTAAATTAGAGAATTATTATTTTATATTCAGATTTTGGCTGGTGTGTTCCTCGTCTTTTTTGTGGGACCCTTGTTGTACCGAAGCATAATTGGAGTTTGCTCGTATAAAGGTAAGTACAAGTAAAAGAATTTTCCCCTACCTATAACGATAATAAATTTGAATCTGACTTGAAAATTCTTTTTCCTGTTAGATTTATTTTATGCATTATGTGGCCTTGGACTGCTTGGAGTGCGAATTTGGACCTCTTGGAAGCTCATCATCTCCTGCAGCACAGTAATTTTTGCAAAATTATTTGCAAAGTACTTTTATTTCACTTTTATGCCATAAATCTTAAGTTGACGTTACAAACTCTATATGTATGCAGGACACTAAACTGACCGATGCCCTTGAGATGGCATACTTCTGGGTCAAGGTCAACTTTTGTTGGCTCCCCCTTTCCATCACATTTTACGTGGGGGCCCTCCTCATCATGGAGGATCCCCATTGCCACCACTCCCAAGAGGTGGTCAACTACTTTATCCTCATGAAATTCACCTTCTCGCTCATCCTCCAACTTGCCTTTTTATGGATCATTGTGGTGTACACCAACGAGCTGATTCACCTTGTCGAGTACACCGGAAGCAAGGAGGTGGAGCAGTTGGCAGAGATGAAGAGGTTTATCAGGCTGCCCGAGAATTTCAAGAGGGAGTTTGTATAAAATATGCAAACAACAAACCACTATTTTTTAAAAACCTCCATCCATTTTAACATTTTTTGTAAAAAAAAGTGCATTATGGACCAAAAAAATCTTATTACCTTTTTGCTATAGCTGATGTAATATTATTCATTATAAAAGTACACACAAAATCAAAAATATTTAACCAGTGCCCAACTTTGAGTGCCAATACTTTCAACAATAATATAACATATTTAATATATTATTACCATGTAACTTTTTAAATAAGCTTGAGATGCCCTTCCAAATACTCGTAATAAAGCTTATTGAAACAGTCAATTATTAATCCAAATTCAATTTCACGTGCATTTTCTCTCTGGCTCTGATTCGATTCATACATATAATCAGCAGAAATTTTTTTTGACAATGTCTGCCAGCCAGCGGGTCCGGTGACTAAATAACTGTTGCATAGTCATTTGAGCAGGACCGAGTCTTCTAATGGTACACTTTGTCCTTCGACCTTGGTTTTTAAGAAGGTTCCAAGCAATTTTTGGTTGGTGTAAGGGTAAATAAGGATCTCGTATTAATTAGAACGACAAAATTGCATAACAAATAACAGACTCGTTGAGATACGATAAGGAAAAATCAAGATCGATCCTGTTTCCTGAGGTCTTGAACTATATCCTTTATCTTTGATACATATTATACTAGTAAATTAAGATATGCAAACAATTAATTTTTGTATTTTTTTAACATTTTTGGGTTTAGGCCGAGTTCCTGCTTATGTAAAAAAATGATACTGTGCCCCCTTCTGCGCATCAATGCCTTGTTGAGGGCTGAGAATATAGGAATATTGAAATATTATACCTTTTATTTTAAAACTCTCATTTTAGTTGATTATCCTTACGTTTGTACCATAATAATTTCCTACGCGAGGGAGGCGTTTCCAAGTTTCAATTGTGATTTCGTGAGTAAGTATAATAAATTTTAGTGTTTCCACAACTTCAATTGGTTTCAATTTCCATTCTAAATTTATTGTTCAATTGGATGCGAAATCTATAATTTTCATAAAATGGGCTAAATCCCATCGTTTTCCCAAGTAAATAGAGAAGTTTACTTGGAGCCACACGAGAGTCATGGCATTCATCAAAATTCGAAAAGGTGCTACATTCCTTAATAACCATGTAATGCATTGAGTTAAACTGTAACACATTTTCTCGCTAAAAGTCATCATTCCCCAAACATGCTCCCCTCTGAATCCTTCCAGTTCCGATAATCCCAGGAGCAAACAAGATTTATATGATATGAACGGCAGGTGCTTGCTAATCCCATTCACAACTTCCTTCTGAAATGCCCCAACCGGTTCATCCATTGACTTCAGACTCGCCACGACCACGTTCCTCAGCAGCATGTCGAGCAGCTTCGGATCCGGGTTGAGACACACGTTGAACCTGTCCTGGATTGCTAGAAGTCTCCCATACACGGCCCACATGTGAATCAGTCCCTGAAGCTCCGAGCTCCTGCGGCGGATGTCCCGGCCGAAGCCAAACAATTTCGGAAAGTACCACATATTCGCGACGAAACCAAACTGGGCCATAACCAAGTCAAACTGACTAAGGGGCAGGGGAGGGGTCCAACTGAGTAGGTGACTGGGTGCACGGGAGGATGTATCAAAATACTCCAGATCCTTTTTCACAGCTTCCGCGAAGTCCGCCGTCCATTGATATTCCTTGTTGTCCACGCTTAACTTCTTGATAGAATCGAACTGAGTCTTTCCAAAGTCACTTTGCTTTTCCACCCGTTTCCCTGCGACTTGGTGTATTTTCCGGACAACCCCAAAATCTCTCCGGCCTTTCTCCTCGTCAATAAAAATGAAGATGAAGTTGGCAATCCGGAAGAAGGTGGAGAGATACCTTCGAAATTCATCATCGTGTACATTGTGACTCGCCCTTTGGGAGTGGAGATGCACGGCTGTATTGGGTTTCAGCCCAATATTGTACATCAGACCGGCAGCGTGACCCGCAATAACAAGCTGAGCCAGGGTGCCCATGTTGAGCCTCACGGAGTGCTTGATTAAGGACATGTCCAGCCACGGGATGTCCCCCAGTTTGGAGAGCTCCCCCTTGTCGGCAGGAATATAAGGCGCGGATAAAATTAGGTCTCGGTAGCGCTCCTCTGCAGATTTTTCACAAAAAGTTGGAAACTCCATGATGATATTATTATTGATGATGGATAATCTGGAATGTAGTCGATGGCTGGTTGCGAGTAAGCAAGTGAAGCGGATCATGCTTTGAGCAGTTTTTTATGTTGGAAACTGTGCAGCGCTGGAAGCTTCTTTTGAAGGCTAAATCACAAGTAGGATACTAAATTTTGAGATTTTCCATTCGGATTATGGCAGAATTGTAGGTCAGGTCTATGTTTTCCTTCTAGGCGTAGATGGAAAACTGGTACTAATCTCAAAGAATCCTGTTAAACTAGTTTTATTTAATAAATCCGGCGAATCTCTCAACATTTTTTGTAGAATTTTGTTGTTATGTCATTCGTTATTTTTTATTGCAGCGATAAGTACTGTATACTTCGTCAGTTCCCCATTTATCCAAACTACATCTAACTATCTGACCCACTTATGGTTATGGGGTTTGTGGAAACTAAAATATCCAGATAGAATAAAAGTAAAAATCACCGGAATTTATATGAATGGAGCGGGTGGAGTAATATAGATATAAAAACCCAAAGGTGTTTTATGCTATGCTGAGCGAAGGGAAGGGATGAGTGAAATGCGTGGAAAATTTTCTGGAAAAATTCCCATGAAATCTATTTCCCATTTGTTGTGAGTTGGGAGTTTGGGAGCGTGATTTCTTTGATAATCTATAAACGAAATAATGGGAGGTCGTCTAACGTGAAAGCCATGTTCTCAGATATTAGTTTGGAGAGAATTAATGGCGACTAGGATAACATTATCACGATCTTCATATCACCGCAGAGATAACTTGTGACAATAAAAGATTCTGCTGGGAACTGAAATTCTATATTCTCGCTTCATAGTTCTCTACAGGAAAATGCATGCTGGATTACGATGTTCGGCAAAAACAAATTCATTGCGGATTCACAATGAGCAGGATTTTCAGGAATATCAGTAACAAAAACGTTATGCAGGCATGATTCTTTGAAAGAAGCAAAAAAGGGTCACCAACATAAAAAATCAAATTTGAAATCTTCAGGTAATTCAGATCAGCTAGGAAATATAGTAGTGGTGTCGGATAATTTCACACGCAACGTAAAAGGAATATTGTGGGGCGAATGAGGTGGAGGCACATGAAGATTCTTGTGGCTATTCATAATTAGGGAGTCTGGTTTAGTGTAAATTTCAGTTGAGGCAATTTTTAAGTTCTAATACGAGATGAATATACATACATTATCCGCAAATGTGTTATACAAGAGCTGTAATTTCATGCATGCACAAATCTCGCATTATATAATGTTGGAAATGTCCCGACTCAGACTCGATATGGTTCAACGTATTGCATCATTCTCTCAGGTACGATACCAGAGTTGACCATGATGGAGATGGCAGAGGAGGAGAATTGGAATGGGGTGGAAACTCTTACAATTAGATGATGTATCGACGAGGTGACCTGAATCTAACATAAAATTGATTTTCAAATATTCAGATAATATATTGTTCTGAACACGATATATGTGAGGTGATATATACGTACTAGAAAAAAAGCAATTTCATCTATCCAATCAACCTACAAGTTTCATGTAATCCAAGACCAGGAAATGAGAACTGGGTATTAATGAGAAATACTGACAAGCAAAAGGGTAATTACCTACTTTCTTGTTTCCGTTCGTTCATACGAATTTAAAGGGTTAAATGTGTAGGTAACTTAGCCGAAACTCCAGCCCTTCAAGTTTTAGTAATATGTTAACATGCATGGGTGCAAACGAACATGCTCAAAATAAAGTTGTGACTGAAGACGAGACAGCATTATCCATAAATCTTCGATGGGCACTTCACGACCTCGTATTTTCCCGAGAAGCCCTTCCCCATCCTTCAATCCATTTCACTTTTACCTCGTTTTGACTTACTACACGCTCCAGCAACCATGGAAATCTGTGTTCAACCATGCGGATAATAGGTGGAGAGTGAGCAGCTCAAAACTCCAAAAGGTGATAAAGTTCACTTATTTTTTGCTCTCCACAAAATCGACAAGGGAATATTAATTAATTACCTTTTATCATGTCACTTTTTATTCCAACAGGCTCTGTGTTGTGCAGTTTTTATAATCACCTTAGTGAGCCACCTGACCACTCTCCACATGCCCATATACTATGGGATAAGGTGGAAGAAAGAGTCTCCCACTAATTACCTGAAGGTGGTGCGCATCGTGCTAACATTCATAAAATTCCTCGGGTTTCCATGGATCATGCTCAAGTACCCAGAGGCCTTGTCAACCGTGTTGAATGGGATTCACAACAGCGGGGGAATGTTCTACCCCAGACGGAGTGTCAAAGTAAGCTAGGCATTTACAGACCATATTAATTGTTTTAATCAGTCTTCATTTTTTTAGTTTCTTTCAATCCTATACACCATCCTGGTTCACATCCTTCTCCTCCAACGGATCCTCGAGACGCTTTGGGTGAAACGGACTCAGCCCATGTTTGTCCTGAGTGAGGGTGGATTTCGATGGATCCTGACAAAGGCTCAAGAGCGGTTTCTCGTCGTCACCCTCCAAAAGAATGATGGGTGGAGGAGTGGGTCAAACGTGTTCTGGTTTGGAGCCGAGTACCTCCTCTGGTTCTTGTATCGAATCCATCATCCCCTCACGGAGCTGTTTTTCTTGCACGCCCTTCCCCTCACTTTGTGGAGTGCGGTGGCCAGGTTTGAGTCCGTTTTGGAAACCCCTGCTGAGCTGAGCACGAGGGCGGGAGAGATGGGTGGGGTGAAGGAGTTTGTCATGACGGAATACGGGAAATTGAGATGTTTTACTGACACGCTCAACCGGACCTGGTCCGTAATGTGTCTCGTTTGGGTGATGGAGTCGACCATGAGGATGATTTTCTACTTGAATGGAGCGATCCGAAAGTGGAACGGGCTGTATATTAGCACCCTGGCCAATGGCGTCCTTTGCATGACCGTGTCGCTAATGGTGTATGCGGAAGTGGCCAGAAAGGTAGGAGGAGAAGAAAAGTTGATGAGGGAGTTTTAGAATTTTAGAATAGAATAAAACATGCATTATGAATGAATAAATTATTTTTTAGAATGCAAAATTCAAAAATTGGCTTGCCAGTGAGGAAATTGCCAAGTTATTTAAAGAGGAGCCGTTGCTCTGGGAGTTGACAATGAAGGAGGTGGAAGGGGATCGGATAGGAATGGGTACGGAGGGCGTCTACAAGATTACCTATGGATTCTTAGCACAGGTATACGGTCTCTACTGAAAAAGTGTAAATATAAACTGGCACGCATACTTAAATGCAATTTATTTTTGTTGTCTTTTCAGCTCCTTGCTGTGACGATAACCCTTTTTGTGGTGAGCTTCGAGCCATAAGCTATTGACAACGTGGTCATTTTGTGTGCCACTAAATTGCTTAATTTAACGGAAAATAAAAGATGCTATTCGTGATCCCCAGATGCTTATTTGCCAAAACTAACCTAATATTACGTATTACTAGAGTATTAGACAGTATTAGTCATGGGAATTCGCATTGTTATTTTTGTATGAACAATTGTCAGTCTTTAAAAATATTTTGTTAGGCAGGGAAACCAAGTAGGTAGGTAGAACCCATCCACTACTCAAGCTTCAAAACGCAAACTTTTTATTACTACGCAACAGGAAATGAAAAACCTCTTACGACATTAATTACGTGTTAATGCAAACAAAAAACCAATTAGATCGCTTTGGCTCCACTTACTTGCCAAAACAAATTACCTTCTGGAAGGTTAATCCTTTCGCAAATAAAACACTTTAACTTTAGCTTTATATCAGTAGTAGCATTTTCTCCAGCATGGGCTCTCCCTTTTCTGCAGATAGACACATATTCCAAATAAAATTCACTACAGCCAAACTTCAAGCAAAGGTTGGCCATGACCTCTCAAATCTAGACGACACCCAAACTCCCCGGGAATTACCAAAAAACTCCTTCGCTGTGTTTCGCCTCTACTTGAATTTGACATATTATGCCTGTCAGCAGCCATGGAAGCCAGTGTATTCCAGTGTCAAGGATTGTTGGGAAGTGACAAGCTCAAAAATTCAAAAAGTATGAAAACCGTCTTACAATTTCACTTTTAATTTGTCAAAAAAATAAATGCTAATAATTTTCATAGGCACTCTGCTGGACAGTATTTGGAATCACGTTGGCAGCTCACGCGAGCACACTACACCAGCCCGAATACTATGGCATAAAATGGAGGAAGGACTCTGCCTCGAATTACCTGAAACTCGGGCGGGTTGCATTGACAATTGTCAAATTTCTGTGGTTTCCTTGGTCACTGTGTAAATCTTCGGCGGATCTGCCCATTATATTAAACCACCCAAACGGCGGGGCTCTCTTTCATTCCGGGAGGGTTCGCAAAGTAAGCTTTAAATATATAATTATAAAGTGATGTAACAAATTGAATTTCAAACGTATTTTTTTTAATTGCAGTACATTTGCATCACGTATATTCTCCTTGTCCATCTGTTTTTCATTCAACGGGCGTTCCTCGAGCTGACCTGGGTCAAAAGATCGAATCCTAGTTTTGTGTTGAGTCATCGGGGGTTTCGATACGTGCTGGCCGGAGCCGAGGAGAGATTTCTAGTGAGGCTCCAAAAGAGGGACCTGTGGGGCGCCCAAAACGTTTGTTGGTACCTCACCGAATATCTGTTGTGGTTCTCGTATCGATTCCACCACGCCCTCCAAGAGTTGTTTTTCATGTGCTCCTTACCCCTCACCTTGTGGGCAGCAACGAAGGAGTTCGAAGCCCGTCTGCGGTCCACTGAAAGTTCGCCCTCCTGGAATCCCGTGGAGGGAGGGTGGAGGGCACTAAAATGGAATGTCGTGATCGAGGAGTACTCCAAGCTGAGGAGTTTATCCGATGCAGTGAACTCAAACTGGTCCACTCTGATGCTCATCTGGATGATGGAGTCAGCCATGAGGATAATTTTCTATTTGAATGGCACAGTTAGAAAGTGGCATGGGCTGTACATTGGAACCCTGGTGAATGGCATGATTTGCATGACGCTTTCCCTACTCCTGTGCGCGGAAGTGACGAGAATGGTAGTAGGATTTAGGATTCACTTGAAATTAAAAAAGACATGTTACAATCTGTCAACTATTGATTGATGTGATTATATTCATGATTATATGCTGATTATATATTTTATTTAAAGATGGCAGGCGGGTTCCGGAGCTGGCTCATCCGAATGGAAAATGTTCAAATATTTTCGTCGGAGGAGAGCAGGTTGCGTTGGGATTTGACACTTAGAGAGGTGGAAGGGGGTCGAGTGGGAATGGGTGCTGACGGAATGTACAAAATTGATTATGGATTCTTAGCGCAAGTAATATGTAGTAATATAAAAGTCGTGTGACAGACATAAGAAATCTATGTAAAATGTGACTTTTTTTCTTTTTCAGTTTTCGGCTGTGTTGATCACCTTGTTTGTGGTGAGCTTTGAGCAATAGGAGTACCATAATTGTAAATTATGTACAAGAAGTAGTGGTTTTTCTCCTCTCTTCATTAAGTTTAATATACATGTATGGGAAAAACCACTTGATGAAGCTTTAACTCCGTCATATGGATGTAATAATGTGTAAACGATTTTCGTCGAGTATATCCCCTTGCTATAGCAAAACCACACAATTTTTTGCTCTTCATTCATCCAAGCACTGACGCTCGCCGACAACCCGTTAGTCTCAAATGGTACTTTAATAAATTGAGATATCGCAGCTTAACAATGAAGAAGACACTGCTCACTCACTCAGCCGAATAAAAAAGCTTTAAAGCTTTCATATTCACACACCAATCCCGTAAATTATTTAATAATTGCAATCATTTGGGAAACTTTGAACGTTCAATTTTAGTCAATATTTAGTATATTTAGTTGCATTTATACATAAATCCCAATTATATTAATCTACAAAGCTATTAAATCTCGGCATGAAAACATAATAGTGTACACAAATTACTTCAAAATCTAAAGCACTTCTACCAAGAAACAGAAAAGAGAAATCAGTACTCCTCCCAAGCCAATAATGAATATCATTGCAATATTCCCATTCATGCCAGGTGCCACCGGCGTCGCGCCCCTTGACGACCCTTCTTCAAGTCCGTGCGTGGAGGACGACAGATGCGTCATGCTCCTCTCCCAAAACCGAAGCATACCCTCCATCAGCCAGGGACTCTGAACTCGTCTCATCATCCCAGCCGGAATCCAACCGGAAAGGGAAAACACCACCTCTTCCTCGTGCAACAGCTCCTTGCCCATAAACACATGAGGGCTGCCTCCTTTGCTCAGATTCCTAGCCATGACGACGGCGTCACTATGGGGAAGGATGAATGCAACGTTGGTTGTCGAATTTTGGAGAATATTGAAAATGGTGGATTGTTGTAGTCCATAAAACTCTGAACTCAACCTCAAGAGCGCAGACTTTAGGAGGATTTTCGCTTTCTCGAAAAGTGACGCGAATAGCGGGACAGCAGACTCGTGGAATCGGGAGTGCTTCAATATCGGCTCGTATTTAGTCTTTAGTTCAGGATGAGTTTCAGTAATGTGATGCCTGAATCTATCGAAAGTACTCCAAATTTCGGATCGATATTCCACCTGTTCTTCAACTTCAGCTCCGCTGTCATCGTAAATGAGGCTCAACGTGTGTGGGGCGGGTCCGGTTACCACCAGTTTCCTAGTTAGGCTCTGATAGTGATCTGCTGGGGCGTTAACAAGGATGCGGAATGGAATTTGTGTAAATATGTCAAACTGCCTGGAAACCAGTTGGCTAAAGTATTCCGGTGGGATTTGTTGCCGAGGGGAAATCATGTTGTACACGTTCTTGTATTTGTAAGCATTGCTGAGAATCGTACCGGTTGCAAGTAAAATTGCAATTAGCAGCCTCGTAGATGACCACTGCATTTCGCAGGTGGGTAAGGATGAACCTTGTTCCAACAACACGGAAATGCTCTCAAAGACTTTTGTCAAATGAGCCAGAGGAGAAGTGCCCAGGCCTTTTTCCAATTTCAAATACTGTAGCAAACTTGACCATGATCTTTTCTAGGAGGTGCAAGCTCAATGGCGCCATTATGAAAAACATTAGGAGTATGCATGACCAGACAGATGGGCTAAATATGTTTAAAAATTCGTCAAACGCCAAACCACGCCAGCGCCCCACTGCCCATCGGCCCACGACTCGCAACGAGCCAGACGGTAGTTTTAGCCGATATGTCGCATGTGACATGTGGGACAATTGGGACATGACCACCTCTGTCGAAATAACCACCTGAAAACCTTCCCAGACCCCAAAAATCTCACGTAGCTGTTGGTCATCATCACAATATTTGGTGTACCAACGGCTAATGACAAAAGTGTGGTTCCCGAACGCGTCCAACCACAGGGTTGCCATGGCAAGGTTCACGTAGGACCCCCAATCCTCCACTGAGGCTAACCCGTATATAAGATCCCGCATCAGGCTTTGACTGCAAATCTTTGCTAGCAAAAACTTTTCTGACGACGTTTCCAGGCCAAGCAGAAATTTTAGGTTTAAGCGAACCCTATCACCACTTGCTGACAACAAATCTGCAATCTGATTATGAAATTGACTTAACGTATCCTTATTATATGTACCCTCAGTTGACGCCACTGCCGCCGTGGGCCACTGGGCAAGGTTGAAATGAAGATTTTGGTGGCATATCGGTGTATGACCAGCACAGGGATATGTCAAATCAATTCTATCAATCAATGTTGTCCTGGCAACCAGACCATTACTTCCTAAAGTTGAACCTGACTCTCGGGTTGTATTGGCTAATTTGGAGAGATGGAATTGTGTCAGAGCAAGTAGTACGATATTAGGTTGCTTCGGGTGCTTGTAGAATACGTCAAGCGTGTCAATTTCATGGTGTGTGACCAAAATGAGCAAGATAGGATACTCCGTTCTGAGAATCCCATCGCTGGAGGTATATTTCTTGCCAATGTGTTCCAGAATGGAACCATCGTAGTTGGAACCTTCAGTGACTTCTAGGCTCGCCTGTGGATAGTGTCCAATGTGCACCTGGCACCAGAACGGCTTCATCCGCATGACGAGGCTGGAGGCGTTAATGTGGGTGCATACTCCACACACATGATTGGTTTCTTCACAATATTTATTGCCCAAGTGCTTGGATCCACACGGGAAGGTTGTAATATCGGTATAGCCTTCCTCCAAAAAGTCACCGGCTCTAATGTACGTGTAACTCTTGATCTCATAGTTTTCTGCGAGCCGAACACGTCTCAAATTTCGAATCACCAAAGGTACCGTTGGCTCAAAAATATCCAAGTTTTCTACGTTTGTCAAGGTAACGAAGCAATGTTGGAAGGTGGTTAGGATTGCATTTAGATTTGAAACCAGAGGTAAATCCCTTGCATCCGGGTTGTCGTGGCTACATTTGCGATCTAGACCGTAATTCCGGAAATATGTACCGCCAAGTGTGAGATTGAAACTCGTCACTACTCTTCCATAAAATTGCAAAGCCAGTAAGGCAGTAAATATTGAGAGAGTAAATAGCATTTTAAACTTAAAAATTTATTTTCTGAGGAAAGTAAACTTTACATTGAACTTTACGTATTCACTATTGTTATATGACAGTTTTAAATTTCTACCTGAAGACTATGAGGCACACATACTCTAAAAGTATCCTATTGCAAAAATATGTATCAATAATCGTATATAAGATTGCCTTGCAGAAATGGTTCGAATTTATAAGTGTTAAAGTCCAGATAAAAATGAATTTTTTTTACCAATTTTTTCTCGAGAATGTTTTAATGGACAGTTGGCTCGATGAGGTAGTTGACCACTCTCATTTTAGGCATGACATGTAATTATTAATGAAATAATAACGCTTTTGTAAATACTCAATAAAATAAATTGGTAGTCCTTAGTTAACACATCATTTAATAGGTTTACCTGGTAATAATTTGGATTTGTAACTGGAAACGCGGACCAATCACTCGGAATACCAATTTGTATTTTTTGTATACCAGTATTTGTTATGGGTGGTCAAGATCTAACATTGCTACTACTGTCAATGTCCTAAAAATTTGACATACCTTTACTGTGGGAGGAAAGACACTAAGTCAACGACAACCACTGGGTTCCGGATGGGAAACTCGTGACCCCGAGACCCGAATCCCATGGTTCCCCTCGACCCGACACATTTTCTTACCCAAAATCACGAAATAGCCTACGCAGCTTATGCGTTCCGTTAACAGCTGCTCCTCCGCATATATGCGGCTGTCCTAATGTCATCTGTTCTCAAGTACAC
>JAANSN010005438.1:0-12462 GCA_036850665.1 Dicranocentrus wangi | reverse complement strand
CTCGCTCCACATCCTTTACCGTGATAAGCCATTCCAACTCACTCCTCCAAAACTGGCGTCTGTTGGCTGGATCAGTTAGCCAAGCGTGGAACCAACACACCTGCAACGCAACAAAGTAGTTCATCGACGCCATGCCATACCTTGATTCAAATATACCTATTATTTATTGCTCTAAAATTACAAATAAAGGTTTACCTGACGGTAAGCTTCGGAAAAAACTACAAACGAAATGACGAGAAATGAACAGGACGCCGCGAATGATACAGCATCAACTTGACTCATCTTAGGCAATGAGCTGACAGAGCTGACGGATTCAAATAGAAATACCATATTCTCCACAATCCATACCAGCATCCAAGTCGACCAGGCCGAGTTGATGAGGTCGATTAACATCTTTACTTTCTTGTATTCCCGCATAATTCCGTCGATGATCATTGTAGGCTGTGATGTGGATGATCCCACGACGGGAACCTTCGACATTATGACGAATTTCACGTAATTTTTCAAATTGGAGGTTGCGCCCAGTAACGTGAACGGAAGAATAACCTGGCATAATAGGGACATGACCATGTAATGCATCGTAGCTAATCCTCGGAAAGCAGCTTCCATGACACCAATTCCATAATAATCGACGTTGGAATATGAAAGTGTGAGGGAATCCATGATGAGAAGCCTTTGACGGCCACTTGATGATGTTAAATCCTTACATCCTGCCGGATTATTATAACCGTATATTATCATACGGAGCGGCATTATTATGGAAATGGTTATCGTGCCGATTATGTGAATACTAACAAGAAACGAGCCCAACCAGAGATGCCATTTAGGCGTGAATTTAAATTCCGTTTTGTCAACTAGCCGAAACAAGTTTTCGATCCGAGATTGGCCTCGAGACGTGAAATAAATTGGGAAAAGGGTAATCACTTCAGCAAGCAGTAGAAAACGACGAATCATTTGCTGGGGACAAAGGGCCTTCTTCTTGCACAAAAAATGAAGTGTACGCAGCAAAAATTATTAGGACGATAAGCCAACAAGTCGCAGACAAAGCACGTTGGAGTAATGCCTTTTTAAGGATAAAGTTTCCAACGTCCTTGTTGTTGTACACTGGCTTGAATGGAGTTAGGAGGGTGTAGTATGTAATAAATGCAAAGTAGAAACGGAGTAGCAGAAATATCCCTTGAGAGTGGGATTTTCCGGGAGGATGAAATATTTCTTTGGATTTCTGCTCAGATTTGTTGGCAGTCGATATTCTTGTGGAAGTGGAAATGTCAAAAATTTTATTTTCAGATGAACCCATTTTATATCTATACAAAACCTAGTTCGCAAATGCCAACCCTTCTTGTAGCAGCAAAAAAATGGCTAAAATAATTTCAAGCTTTTAATTTAATTTCAATTCGATTTATTAACTTCATTTCAAGTTGTGTGCTTAATGTGTAAATTGATTTAATTGTGTAATCAAATGTTGTTACAAATTAGAATTGAACATTTAGGTTTCCAATTTTCTCACGCCCAAATTCTAGACGCGAAAGTCTATTTGTCAAAGCTAAGGATAAACAATGTGATGACAAAAGCTAGCATCTGAAATTAATAACTCTGCATGTTATAATTAATTATGCAAGACCAAGAGTCTTTTCATTTAAATCAATAAATATTTTATTGATGTTGTAAATGTTGTTTCATTCATGTTGTACCTGAGCTATAAATCCGTACGTAATCAGGTATACTCCATCCGTTCCAAGTCCAACTTTTCCTAGCTCTACCTCCTTTAAAATATTTGACCAATCCTTATCACCATTCCAAAAGCGCCTGTTTTCTGGGTTTATCAACCATGAGGTGAACCCCTGCATCTGTAACGATAAAAATCAAGGACATAAAAACTTATTATTATCCCAATTTGTTCCTGCTCCGTATAGTTACCTTCCTGTGGGACTCTGCACAGAGGAGAAAGAATGTTGGTAAGAGGATCCCTGTTCCAATGAAGGCCACCAAAACCACGGGAGTCGGCGACTTGGCAAATCGCTCAAAGTGAAACGTGATGCGCATCACGATTTCGATAAACCATACCAGCGCAAATGTGGACCACGTCGAATTCAATGCGTCAACCAACGTTTTCACCTTCCTGTACTCCTTCACAATAATAATGCTCATTCCAATATTATTACCACGTGCTTCCTTGGTGGATTCCGTGGAAACTGATGAGGATGTGGATGTAATGCTTTCCAAATAATTTATGAAATTGCTCGTCGCGTTCCAAAGTGTAAGAGGGATGGGAACCATGCAGAGGAGGGAGTTGGTCAGGAAATGGGTGACAAAAACGAGCTGAGTAGTCACTTCCATGACACCTGCCAGTACGTCCACGTTTGAATACGGCTCTGATGGGATCATCCTCACAAAGAATCTCGCCCACGTTTCGTCGTATCATGACATCGAAACCAGCCTTGTCCATTGCATAGTAGAGCACGACCGTGGCAACCGACATGGAAAACATGAGAGCGAGAAAAAGGAGTAAAAGGAAATTGCCAAAGTGAAAATGCCATTTTGACACCAGCTCCAATCGATACTCGTGGATGGAGCGGAACATGGTCTCAATCCGAGAGTGACCTTTGGCCGTGAAAAAGGTTGGAAAGAGGAATGCAAACTGGATCAAACTGAGGAAAAGTCGGAGAACCTGGAAATAGGTTTTTGGCGATGGGGAAGACAAGTCAATCAGGTGAAATTGGAGTAGGTTGAGGCCAGTCGCTCCATGAAATCCAATAATCAGCCACACAACCGCCGTTGCAGTCTGATTGAATTTGAACAAAAAATTTCCAAAATATATAATATGGCCGCAATCTTTGCCTTAAATTCACAGCAAATTGTTGTGTGGCTCTGTACCTGGTGAAGTGTTGATGATTTTTCCAGTGTCCACTCTCCAGCGAGGCCATCGTACACCAACTTGAAGGGACTCTGGAGGATGTAGTATGTAATTGATAAATATACGCGGAAAAGAAGCGTATTTGGATTTTGTTGGGCCATGATCCTCAACTGTTTATGACTGCTTGACACCTTTATCTGCTTGGATTCCATTTGTCGGAAATGAACGCGACAATATTATACTTAATAATAATAATAAATTTCATAAGTTTGAAACTTGTCTGTATACCCTTTCAATTGTATTATGAAATGTATTAGCTGAGCTAAACACGATATAGGTATATCTATACTACGCAATAGTATGAGATGACTAGCAGGAGCCAGGACTTGGATGGCAACAATTATCCAATTTTTCATAGAGCTTTTTTTGCATACAAATATTTGCATTGGGAGGATCCACCAGGAATTATCACTCAACAAAATTTATTGTCAAATTGTGGACAAACATTAGCGAAAGGAAAATACATATTATGTTCACATAGGTATAATGTGGGACTTCTTATTAACCATGCTACCATTATTATTATTATTATTATTATTATTATTATTAATTTTGGGTTAACCACAGACGCAAATATCTTATATAATCATCATTTACAAACCCGTCGTCGTGCAACCTAATTAATACCTCATCTCATCTTCAAGCAATTTTTCATGAAATGATGAGCTCTGCCGGCTGCGTCTGCATTCTGCTATTCTGCATAATATAATTTTTATACATTTTGTGCCTGCATATATTGCATAATATGCATCAATCGTATAATAATCATGTTGCAGTGTGCCCCAGATTTTTGGGGAACTCTTGAGGCTCAACAGAATTCCATGTTTTGATGATGATGATGATGAATTCACCTTTTCATTCCATAAATTCCATTTTTATTATTATTTACATTTCTTTGATTGTAACAAAAAAAAACACAATTTTTGTGGACTACTGCTCTGCTGATTGTTGTGTGTATTATTGGCTTTAAACTCAAGTAACTCTTTGTTGAAATAACTATAATTAATTAAATTGCCTTTAATGAAAGTACTGGCTGCATAAATTAAATTAAATGTCGACAATTTAGTTGAATTGTTAAACCGGCTTGTAAGTAAGTGAGTATTTTTTTTGAGTATCTCTTTCTTTCAACCCTTTGTTGGAAGTAGGCAATATATTTTTACGTACATTTGATTGACATTTTTATAATCAACAATCTCACTCGTTAAATATATTAATGAATTGTCAGTATTATTGTGAATTGACGTTTTTAATTATATATATAGCAGTTTACTACTGTTTCGTTCGAGTCACCTGTCACCTGTTTCCTCTTCCACTCCACACTACTGTCAGCAGCGTCAACTGTTTTATTTAGACAACTTATATTTACCAACCATCAACGGTGAGTTCAAGCGCAATTAAGTAAAATTGAACCAAGGTCAACAAAAGTTTACCGAGTTGGCAGGGCTAGCATCGTTTTTTTTTTTTGTTATTGTTCTTTTCTTCTTTGTCATATGATGTGTCTACAATTTTGCTGGTCAGCCAGCCATCATCATCAGTCAACATGGGATTTTTGGCCTTGATTATTTTTTATTTTTTTATATTTCTTCAGGCATCTGTGTCGTGGTGTCAGGAAGAATTAGGAGATTTTGCTAACGGGGTGGTTGGTGGTCGCACGACGAGAACTATGGCGCTGTCAACCCTGTCTGGAAAAAGATTGAAGACGGGGGGCGGTGGTGGTGGTGGTTCTGGTGAAATCGTCCTGCCTCCTACTCCTGGCTGGAATAATAGAAGGAGTCATTGGGGCAACTAATCCGCAGGAGGAGCAGCTGAAGCAGCAGCACCCACTCATGAATGATTTGGTGAGTGTTGTTGACGGCGAAAAAAAATGTCGAATGTCAAGTTTCAATATTATGTAACAACGCTACAACCGGCTACACAATATTTAATGATGAAAGTAAATTGTCGTTTAATTTTTAATTAAATTTTAACATTTTTTGCTTGTTCCTTTCTTTCTCCAGATACTGAAAAACATGTTCAAGTACTGTGGTCCGACAGAGTTGAACAATTGTCGACTTGTGTGTCAATACTGGGAGCAGATGTCGGTTCCGCTTTGGCTGAAAGATGATTATCACCCCATTAGGCTGGGCGCTACAAGATACAAACAGGACCATGTGGACAGAAGAAGGAAATTGGAAAACTTCCTGGATCACTTTGGCTTCTTCCACGACTACGAGCTGACGCTGAAGCGGAGTCGGAGTGAGGATGGACAAGTGGAAATAATAATGCCCCCATTTCAGAGGTTCCGCAAGTTCAACATCACGCTGAGCTACTACACGCCCGATGATCTTTTGAATCGATTTTGGAGTGGGTGTGGACAATGGATGACCAGTCTGGAGTTGGATTATAATTGTCTTGGCGCAGACGTGTCGAATCTCATTATCCAGGATGTTTTGTCGTGCAGGCACACCCCAAACTTGGAGCATCTTCAGCTAGGTCTGTCCCTAACATCAAGTAAGCTCTGGATGGAACCTTCCCACTTGTCATGTTTCCAAGGGGAGGACCATAAAAGCTTGAAGTCGCTCAAACTGAAGAGTGGGGAAATTGGCTACTTCGACTGGAAGGCGTTTCTAAACCATTTCCCGGCCCTGCAGGAACTTGTAATAAGTTGATCTACAATTACATAATAATTGTTATACTCTAGCCAGCTAAATTGACAAAATGCTGGATCTGGATTTAGTCGTCCGTCATTTTCCATCTTACGAATAGTATATTATTATGATTTTTTGTACAGAGTTTCCCCGTACATAAGCATGGTGTTTTACAACAGGCGGACACCCAAATCCGGAATGTTCTCACCGCCATCAGGGACATTCGACGGGAGGATAAGACGAAGCTACAACTCAAAGCACTAAGCTGGTGTGACATGGAGTGAGTTCAAGAACTAAAAATAATCCAACGCTTAGTAATTATCATTTTTTGTCGGTTTGATGCTAAATGAAGTCATTGCATTTACAGGATAAATTGTTCCTATTGTGAGGACATGTCCGAGAAGGATTTGCCCAATTTGGCAGAGGTGCATCAACTCCTTGGAGAACTCTGCTTGGATTCTCTAGACATGTTGGGTATCTACTTGAATGAAAACGCCGATGAGGAGTCCGCTGTCCGCCAAATCTGCTCAATGTATGGGAAGACGTTGAGGGAATTGAGAATTTACAGGAAAGCCCCTCTGATCAAGTCCCCTTTCACTGGAATGAAATTGGAAAAGCTGCAAATTCTTCATGTTGGAGGGGATGTCTTCCGAGATTTGCTCTTTTTACAAGATCTCCCGAACCTGCGCTCGCTCAAGCTAACCAAAATTCTTCCGACCAACCAACTACCACTGCTCAGCGCCACTGTTTCAAATGATGCCGTCGCCGCCGCCGTCGTGTTCCCATCCATTACGCAATTTTCCTGCGACGCTCTGAAACGTAATTGGAGTGAGGCAGATATAAATAGGATGCGGGATTTAATGCCTAACCTGACCAGCCTGGAGATGCGACTGGACAACGCGACTTTCCGAAAGGTCTGCGAGAACTTTCCAAACTTGGCCCACTTGCATGTGCTCGGAACTGAGTTAGGAGACGGAGGGATTGTTGGCTTGATGATGATGGTGGGGGATGCTGGTCGTGTAGGAGTCACTATTCGGAAACCAAACATCACCAATTTGCAGAGTAAGTTAAAAGGAAGTGATTGTGTGCGATAAGCGATCATAATAGAATTTTGTTGGCAAATGAGATATCATGTTTCCGAAATTTGTAGCCGATGTATATTGATGTAAAGGCTTATATGAATAATATAAATACATTTACTTATTTGACACTTGTGTGAATCCTCCAGATTTGCGCAGCTTTGTAATGCATGACCACGGATACTCTACTAATGCGTGTGTTATCACAAAGCACTCCGTAAACCACGGATTCCTTGAGCTCCCACGGCTAGAAACTTTGTCAATACGATTGTCTTCCAGAAGAGTAAGTTTTGTTAGTTTGTTACATAAAAGAAATATATGTATTATTTTACTGATTATAATAATGAATATTATTTTCAATTCAATTCATAGATGGATACTTATACTGGAGGACTCCTAAGGGAGAAAATTCCTTTCGCCAAGTTGGTAATTTGGCAAATGAGTGTTCAAACACGGAGCATGAGGTGGCAAGAATAATAACTTTTATTTTTTGCTGTGTATTCTATAATTGCAGCTGTAATATGGAAAAGGAAAAATGATTTGAAAATCAAACGAATTTTAAATTCATTTGTTAATTACTAACGAATGAATCATATTGCCAACTGTATTGTATTTTTGCCCTAATTGAAAACTGTATTTCAGAATGGTTTCCGACTTGTATCTTTTTAGTTTACATTGTATTAAGAGCAATATTATGTAATGTAATATATTTTTTGCAGAGAGCCGATTATTGTCCTTACTTTCTTATAAAATTCTTTTCCCTGCTTAACTAACAAGTTTAGTGTAATTAAATATTACTAGCTTTTGCTCTGACTGGTGGTGGGTGGTGGGTAGGTTAAATTTACTTTTGAATTTAAGCCTTTTATTATTGCTTCCATAAATGCTGTGCTTCTTCTAAATCAACAAGTTTTATTACTTTTACTATTATGTAAAAAAATAATGAGTGTTAATTTTAAATCAGCATTCTCTACTCATTTATATATCATTTTAAGTACTTCTTACATGATGAGTGGTTATCGCACTTTGTTGCCAAAATTCCGGTGTCGTGTGCCTTGATCTGACTGTAAGATTATTATACATATATATTATATAGGTTATGTTTCGTACTGTATGTTTCGTTCAATCAGATCAGAAGGGTTTCTTTTCTTTACTTGAAATGAGTTTATTAAAAGGTATAGGTTAATAATGGTTTTATATGTTGAAGGTATATGCATAATACATAGGAGACAACAGACAACCGAATCAATTTTTGGATTTCCGGAGAGACATGATAGCCAAACCCGTCCACCAAGTTCATCGCCAATCAATTTTTCATGAATTTAGCACTTGTGTGTTTAACAATGTTTAATAATATGTTGAATAATGTTTAATATATTTAAATAATATGTGTCATAATAGTCCTATTTCCATTTCAATCAATCCACCAACAACATCCAATATCATCCAATCCTGAATCCAACCAATTGATTCCAATTTTTTGTAACGAAAACTAACACCGGCAACCGGTCAACTTTTTGTCATTTCATTTCACATCATACATTAATTATTATTTTTTATGTAAGTTGAAGCGGCTCTTTTTACTAGCTAGCTAGTTATTAGTTGTGTAATTTGGTTGGTGGATAATTAAAAACTAGTTTCTCAATGTTTGTCAAATCATAGTTATAATAAATAGTTAACTACGTAAAATTGAAAATATTATATACTAGGTCATAATACACCTACAATAACAACACTACTACCAGTTACCAGTCAATACTAGTGAAGCTAAACATATTACTATATTCTTTCTTTTTTTTTGTAAACTCTCCTCCTCTCCGAAGGGAAGATCACCGCTGTTTTCAGACATATTTTTATTTTTATTTGTAGTCATTACTAGTAGTCATTAGTTGTTATTAGTCATAAGAAGTAGTTACTCTGTAAAAGCTTAATGGTTGATTTATAGTATTCTATTTTTTGTAATTAATCTACATTTTTTTATTGTTAGATCACACAGTTTTGCTGATATTACGTGATGGCGTTGTTGTCAAAACCACTATCTGGAAAGAAATTGAAGACGGGTTCTTCGGAAATCCTGGCTACTCCTCCCACCACCACTCGCACTCCAGCAGATAATGAGGCCACGACGCAACAACTCCGTGAGCGTCCACTCCTGAATGTGGTGGTAAGTTGACACCACAATAATATGTAATATGTCAGTATTTAACTTCACAGTTGACGAAACTCATAATAACTCAACAGTGTGGTCAATGAGTATTTAATAACGACCTCCTGTGACCCGTTCTAATTATTTTTACATTTGTTGGCTTCTCCAGATATTGAGAACCATGTTTGAGCTCTGTGGCCCAAAAGAGTTAAAGAACCCCCGACTCGTCTGTCACCTCTGGCAACAGCTCTCGTTTGGATTTTGGCAGAAAGCTGACCACCCACCCTTCAGGCTGACCGCTACCCGCTACAATGTGGTCGACTTTGTGGACAGAAAGACATTGGCACTACTCCTTGAAACCTTCCATCTCCTCCCCCCAGAAGATTTGAAGAAGAAACAGGCTGGTGGTGGCGGTGGCGGCGATGGAGACATGGTTCAACAATTTCACCACCAATATTACCGGAAGTTCAACATCACAATGGACAATTCCACGCCCCTGCAGCTATTCAATTCCTTTTGGGCGGCGTGTGGACAGTGGATGACTCACTTGGAGTTGACTTTCAATTTCTGGTATCAAAATGTCTCAAGGATACGACTCCTGGCTCTTTTGACCTGTTGTAGGCTCACCCTAAAGTTGGAGGTACTGGAGCTACGTCTTTGCATGTCAAGTTGTTGGTACTACGACAACGACAACAGGGAATCCAACCACTTCCCGTCCGCCTGGTTCCAAGGGGAGGAGAACAGATGCTTGAAGTCCTTCAAACTGATTGGAGAAATTAGCGGATTCGACTGGAAGGTGTTCCTAAATCACTACCCAGCCCTGCTGGAACTTGTAAGTCAAAGTTCATCTGTCATTATTTATAGCTACAGTAATAATAACAAGTCACAATTGTGATATATGTCATCATGGTTCATGATGCGTGTTTTCCTTTCTGCAGCGTTTGGCCATGACCGAATTCGATTTCTATAACCATCGACGTATGCGTGCCTCAATCTGGGATATTCTGGGTGCCATCAAAGACATTCGACTCGAGGATAATTCCAAGCTGCAACTCAAAACACTGAGTTGGTGTGATGTTGAGTAAGTTGAAGAAATGTCAAAAAAAACCAACAGAATCTACCTCCAACGTCTACAGCTTTATATATATATATATATTTGATTTGATGTTAAATGAAGCAATTTTTTTACCAATAATGAATAATCTCTTATTTTACCACGTTACAGCTCAAACCGTTGTGTGCAATGCGAACAGGATTTGCCTGCTTTAGCAGAGCGCCTTGGAGAGCTCCATTTGGATCTGAGCAATTTTGGCATCTACTTGAATGAAAATGCTAATGCTGACAACCGTGTTGCCACCACCCAAGTCTGCACAATGTACGCCAAGACACTGAAGGGGTTGAGTATCTACAAAAAATCCCCACTACCACTAGTTCGCAACTCCCCTTTTTTTACTGGACTGAAAATGGACAAACTTGAATTTCTCAATGTGGCAGGAGGACTGTTCCAAGATTTGCTCTTTTTAAAGGATCTCCCTAACCTGCGGACACTCAAGTTTAGCAAAAATTACTCCGCCAGGGGACAAATATTTAGAGCCACGGCTTCAAATAATGATGATGTTGCGGTGGTGTGCCCATTGATGACCAATTTTTCCTGTCACTTTCTTGGATATACGTTTGGGATTGCCGGCGAGATAGATAGGATGCGAGATATAATGCCTAACCTAACTAGCCTGGAAATGCGACTTGGAAATGCAGGGTTCCGAAAGATTTGCGAGAATTTCCCCAGGCTGGCTGAGTTGGTTGTGTTCGGATCGGATTTGGGAGACGGGGGGATTGTTGGCTTGGTGTCTGGAGGATGGGAAAGTTATTTACCGGAAGCCAAACATTACCAATTTACAGAGTAATAATAAATATGTTGAATTTACGAAAACTTGAACTCATTTTCAAAATCCTCAAACAAAACGCCTATATGATGAACTAATATATATATGTATATATAAAATATTACATATTTCTTTGAATCTTGTAGATTTGCGTCGTTTCGTGATGCGCTGCTCTGGATATGATACGAAGGAGGGTGAAATCACGAGACACTCAGTCATCGGAGGGTTCGTGGAACTTCCACGGTTGGAAACTTTGTCAATGCTTGTGGCTTACTGACGAGTAAGTACTATTAATACTTGTTTGTTCCCATATATGTAAGTTTATTGAGTAGGACGAAAATTATTTTGGCTGACTTTGGCTTGAATTTTGAATTGAATTGTTGCTTGACAGATGGATACATATACGATGGGAATCTTAAGGGAAAAAATCCCCTTTGCCAGGGTGGTGTTTCGGTGAAGTCGTCAGCCAGCAGTCAGCACAGCACCAGTGTCATATTGAACCAAAGCAATCTCAAACTCAAATCAAAATTGTAAAGTCATTATATATAAGGCATTAATTAATTGGTATATGAATCCTTTGTTTAGTTTCCCCTTGTTCAAAATTCAGTGTATTTCGAAATGGCGTTAGTCCTACTAAACTTACAACTGTCAACTATACAAAATATTTTACATCGAGTGACCTAGCACGCTGAAATAACTGACCGTCAACTCTTAAATTCAATTGGTTTTCCAATAAATACTCAATTCTTACCACAATTATCAATTTAAAACAAGTTTGTATATAGAAATGTTTATTTTTATGGGAGGATGCATCGCTTAATTTTATTTATCAAAATTGAGGTTATAAACATGGCATGACGGGATTTAAATGCAAAAATACGACGGGTTTTTAATATTTGCATCAACGGATCAAGATTGTGGTAGATTGGAGTTGACTTTTAAGTGGTTTATTATTTTCGCAACACCAAATTTTCAAATTTAAACGACCATGATTATATATTACACATATTTATTACAACTACACACCAGAGTACCACTTACTAACAACTAACCAACTAACCACCTTCATTTGTGTGAAGCCGCAGCAACTGATTTTCCATCAGTTGAAAAACCCGTAAACGCCGCCGTCAGGTTTTTCTATAATTAAAAAAAGCCACACTTTGCTTTTGTTTGTCGGCCCTTCCCTTATCCCTTATATCATCATCGTCATATTATTATGAGGTGGCAGGCAATCCCATCTCAATTAACTTACCAGTTGCCTTTTAAGGGCATTTTCAGGTCGTTGATGATAATATAATAATGGCGAGACGGGACGACTCTCCATTTTTAATTTTAACAAACAACAATAAAACAGCATTCGGTTCGTTGTAGTATAGTGTCCATTATTGGTGTCCATTGAAGGGTATGCTGTGTAATAATGTGACTGTAATTACAATAGTTTGCAGTTGAGCAGGATTTTCTGGACTTGTTATGCTAATGACTGACTGACATGACAATTTCTTTTTGCACCACAATAATGTCTAAATACAAACTTGCCACTGCCACACACTTGGATAACAAAAGGTAGTCGTTCAGTGAGTATCATTTACATGACATTATATTATATGAGTATAGACTACAGGGCAGGGGGGAGTTGGGGACTAGAAAGTTTCAGAATCTTGCAACGAGAGCAAAATGTTGGATTTACACTAACACTACTACTTTGGAGGATGCAGTGCATTGCATTACACTATACACTCATTTTTTATGGAATCATTATTTACCCTGGAAAGGGTATACTAAAGATGATGCAGCGTTACTGCGTTACTGCGTGCGT
>JAANSN010005437.1:0-12464 GCA_036850665.1 Dicranocentrus wangi | reverse complement strand
GAGAATTAGTGATGCTGCGAAGGAGGCTGTACGGAGTCCAATGATTCCAGTGATTTATTACTTTGGAACTCAAATAATGGGTAGATTCCCTGTTCCCATGTGTCGCGACATGCTCTTCAAGCGTAATATATTTAGTTTTGTAACAAGTAATCTACCATATTTCAAGCGCCAAGTAAAGATGTTTGATAGTCTGGAAGTGCTGGATGTATTCGGGTTTTCGCCATTGCCCTCTGATTTAGGTAATTGGTGATTTAAAAATTGTATCTGGTCACATCTGTAAATGGTCATATTGTAATTGTTGTACTTAGACTATTTGAAGTGGTTTTAAATTATGGGTTAAATTCTTTAGGTATCACAGCCCTGTCAATAGCGTACGACAACAAGATGAAATTATGTGCATCTGCATGTCCAACGTGGTTGACAAGAGAAGAGGTAGAAGCCATTGTGGAAAAAATTCCGGACCTCATTGAGAGGTGGTCTTCAAAGGTGGATGCATTCAAGTGGAGTTCGTGAAGGGTTGGCAATATTATGTGGGTCAAAGTACAAATACTAAATGGTCCCTTTTGTAACAATCTCAGGAAATTCTAATGATGCCAACTAACTATTATTCCCGATAATACCAGTTATATACACTTCTTATTTGTTTCGTTGTGATTTGGAAAATTGGATTCGAAAATAATTAAAATGTGCTTTCACATTTCTACTAAACTTTGCAAAAAAAAACTCAAGTCAAAGATGGGATCCCAAAATACTTATCATTCGATTTCTACTCAACTTTGCTTCCAAAATCGATAATACGGCAAGGTGAGGTGGGTAAACACCACCGACACCGACGTCTCCTCAAGTCATAGACGTCTGCGTCTCTTGCCGAGGACAACAGCTCGTCCACGTGTAATTGCAACAGATCGATGTGGAAATTATCAATCTACATGATAAGTAGTTTTGGGTTTGCTTAAGACTCGATTAGAAGGAGGCATGTAAACATCATCCATTTATCCATCCCCACTTTTTTCACGAGTTTATCAAAACCTTTATCAGACATTCAGGGTGCACTCTTGGCTGTACCAACAACATTTCCAACTTGAAGGAGCCGGGGAAAGTGAGACAACTAAATATAAGAGTCGTCCGCCGCATCTCCCTGATTAAAGTTCACCCCCACCTTCGCTACAATTTACATACCATATACCTTTCATACTTGGGCATACTGCGCTCTACACGCATTAAACGATGATAAAGCAAATAAACAAACTTCCGTATAAACATTACGAAACCCTTGTGCTCAAGGAACACTTTTCAGCCCCACCACTCGACTCACATTCATCCATCCATCCATCCTCACTATACCTACATATTTTGAGCATTTTTACGAACCATCAACAAATGTGCGTGATTCTGCGTTCCTCAGAGCTTAGCTCTTATCTAGAAACGCTGTAACTTTGCTTCACATAATAATATGCATTACGATGATATCCTCCTGCTTCCTCTGGGTTCACTCCTGCTGAGAATTTTTGCTGAGAAGCTCATCGCTCTAGAGTTACGCCAAGCCAAAAAGGCAGCAACCATTTACCAGGGCAGCCAGACCCAAGTGCACAGTGTATAGTAATAATCTGGTTACACACTGGTTAGCAGTGGTGCTCTTGTGATACTACGTAGAGTTGGTGGATGCACTGTTGGGAGTGGGGTACGAGCAAGAGCTGTGCCTTTCAATGAAATCCATTCGAATGAGGACATCATATATAGCTGCTATATGGGCATATAGGCACGACGGTGCGATGTTATCACTACATTTCCTCACAGTATTCCTCACGCTAGAGCTACACAGCGTTTCTCTACTCATGTCCACCACCACCACCATCATCATCATGATCATCCCACTGCACAAAGGCTGCAGGGAAGGCAATGCAATAATATAATGGTCGAAGGGGAAAAGAGAAAATGTGTTTGTAGTTTTTTAGTCTACTGTGCAAAGGGGATATCTCAGCTGTGGGTAGTGCTAGTAGTAGTATTACACGGAGTGTGGGTAAACGTGTGAGATGCATACGTAACGTAACCCAACATACGCAACCCAATGGCAATGAATTGGCAGTGGCAGTGTGAAAAGTGAGCTTCCCCAAGAAGAGAGAAGAGAAGAGACACAAGTCGCGTAGAGAAAAATATGTACAGGCAGCAGTAGCAGCCAGCAGGACTAAAGCTGATATTAGATGGTACGGCATAAAGCCTTCAAAAATCCAAGCTGTGTAATAGGAGTATCATCATATATATATACCTCAAAAATATATCACAGAGACAAGGCTACAAAACGGTGCGACGACGGAATAAACTAAATATACAGGGAAGGCTCTTTACACTTGAGCTGAACTCACAGGAAGCAGGCATATATATATACATGGGTAATTTTCGTGCTGAAAAAAAAACAGAAAAAAAACAAGAACACAACTCTCCTGAATTGTGTGGCCGTACAATTAGCAGCATATACAAGTAGAAAAAGAGAGGAGCTACGTGCGGATGAGCAAAAACTATTTTCTCCGTTTATACCTCAAAGTACGGAGAGAGAGAGGATTTTCGTATATGGAAACGACTCAACCTCCCCTTGCACTTGGTCCTTGCTGCTGCCTGCCACTACCACCATATTCTTCTCATCATTACTTATCAGCGCAGTTTCGAAAGCAATTAGGAGTCTACACCCAAAACGAAACCATACCCAAGTTTGCAGTTTATATATAAAGTCCAAATGCGAGCCATCCCACTTGGCCATCAATAGCAGACTCAAATGCAACACAAAATTCGTAGATTCGTGTGATTCACATATAGACAGTAAGACATTTTTCTAGAGTTTTTTATTTTTTTTACCTACCCAGCGATTGCTTGTCCACAGGTAAAAAAGAGAGTATTATAAAAGTATATGATAGCTAGAGCTAGATAGATATAGAGCTGCAGCAGAGCAGCTAGCTACCACTGACATAGAACCGGGGACGGTAGAAAGACGAGCGACCGGAGAGTCCACAAGATCTCCTTCTAGCACAGAGCGTTTCCACTTCCACCTGGAGATTCGCGTAGGAGATAAAAAAAATACTTATATATTTCATCTTTGTTTAACATCAGATATCAAATAACCTGAAAAAGCAGTTGCAGTGCAAGCCACTAAAACATCACCCAGTCCACACATGTCCGATACCCGATTAACCTACATATATATACTTTACGTGTGCTTCCCTTTAAAATTAGGCAAGGAATGAAGTCTACAAAGATTTAGCCACTTTGCCTACATTTTTTTTGTTTTATACCAAAACACACACCACAGTTGTAAGTTAATGACCCTGACGTGGTTGCGTATTGCAACTGTGTTCATCATCATCATCTTCCCTGCATTATTGTTTGTAGTGGTGTGGTGGTGTGTTGTTCGCCTCTGCCTCTTTAAGTATTTTATTACACACTCATCATAACATTACATTAGTATTAGTACGCAGATAGATCCAAGAGATCTACGCGTATTTGGATGGACGTGGGACTCGTGACAAATAAAATATTCGTATTGTTGAGAGGAGGAGAAGAGGAGACGCTGCTGTGCAATACACATTTTCTCATGTGGGAGCTTTATACGAAGTAACGAGTAAACGAGCTATTGCATTGCTTTCATATTATGATCAAAAAACGCTGTTGTGTGTGTGCTCTTGCTCTCTTCCTTCGTTTTTTCTCATGCGACCAATTCGATTCATTTACAGAGTGCAATACTACATTTCCACTGTCTGTGTATTCTGTGTGTGTGTGTGTGTGTGTGAAATAGAGAAAAAAGATTGATCTTATATGATAGGAGGATTTCTTCATCCTTTAAAAGAACATTTGAGAGTCACAGTAACTGTTCATTACACATTCGTGAAGAGAAGGTAGGTATAGATAGATAGATATAGATGCATAAGCATATACGTATACGTACCTGCTGCACCTAGAGATTCAGTGTGTAGAGTTGAGTTGAGACTACTTGAGACACAAGAAGAGGTATTATACGCATGTTGGCATATGTTTAATAGTGTACCAAGAGCTACGTGATTTTTGGATGCAGCAAGCAGGTAAGGCAAAAGGGGAAGAAATACGGGAGCTTTGGTATTATTGAATCAAGTTTAAAATGACGGTGATGTGATGGTGATCCAGTAAGAGTAAGACAGAAAAGTATGTTCCATCGTAAAACAATATTATTATACACTATTCTCTATACACTAAAGATCATGGTGATGGTCAGAATGGACAATTTTTCCTACTATTTCATCACACACATGTGGAATGTGTAGATAGATGTACGTGTGACTGATAATAATATAATATAGAGTACCTAGTAAAATTGGAGAGAGAAACACATTTTTGTACACACTGGNTTTCCTACTATTTCATCACACACATGTGGAATGTGTAGATAGATGTACGTGTGACTGATAATAATATAATATAGAGTACCTAGTAAAATTGGAGAGAGAAACACATTTTTGTACACACTGGGTTGATGACGTGATGGCTCATCTTGCAACTTCCTGTAAAATTGTTGAGGCAAAAAAGGAAGAAGTGTGCAGTTGAGATACCTGTATAATTTTCTCCCTTTTAGATATCCTTTCGGCAGGAGAAGCTGAGTCGTGGAACCAGGAAGGAAACCACGCTTGAAACTAGGGTAATTCTTCATCGTGTACTATCACACGACGACCATCATCACCACCTTTGTGATCTAGTTTCAACCTTGATTTGCCCAATGTGGAGGAAATCTTCTTTTTGCCGTAGTTTTACAATAAACTAAATTAAAAAAAATGATGCGATGTGAGCATGGTGGTTCCGTTTCGTGGAAATGTGCTTGGACCAGCTAATCTAGTACTAGGAACCCCAAGCCGTCATTATGGAAATTATACGTGAACACTTGTACTACTTTTGGTTGTGTGCTAAAAGGACACCAATGATTCGGATGGTTATGTCGTGACAAATGATTAGAAATGTAGAGTTGTGTCCTGCTCTCAAAAACTTTGACGGAGTGAAGAAGGATAGCTGCTGCTGGCTTCATATTTGGAGTGGTTTGTTTGGATTGGATTGATCACTATAGACTCGTATTGAATAGATTTACTTGGTAGTAGTGCTATATATATTGCCGTATTTGCACTTGTGGCCCCGACGCATCGACGCAACCTCTCATCTCATTGCCCTTCGTACGAAAGTATTTGTACCGAGAGGGAAAGTGACCCCAACAGCGTTCAATGCCGGACGGGAAACGGAACTCTATACGTAAGTTTGATTAGAGTGTGGTGTTGTGATGATATGATTGCTTGAATTGCACGCGGAGCACAAGCGGGAGAGATCTTAATCCGGGTTGGTTTCTAATTTAAATGAGCGCAGCTTCAGAAGGTGAGACCGAAGGTGAGAACTGTTTCTACAATGAAGATTCACAACACGAAGGCACTCTTGCAAAGAAACTCCCCTTAAGTTTGAATAGCAGAGGTTTCCAGAATATAAGCGATCGACTACTGAGGAAAATGGTTGCAAATGTAAGAACTCATCTTACTCTTTTAGTGGAACTATACAATACATGCTTTTAATCCAGCACGGCACGGCATCAACACATTACTCCTATTCTGATACGCACTAAATTCTACGATAGAACCGAAGGCATTACAACTTAGAAGGCTTGCATTCATCTAGAAGACAGGTCCGAAGAGACCCACCATAGATGTAGGAAAATATAAGGTCATTGTTACCCACATTTAACCTATGCATTTAATATTACAGGGCTAGGTTAGATTTACCATTTTTATGAAAGCCATATATGTTAGAGTTCACAGCTATGTATTGTTTATCATAAATTCCAGTAAACTTACGGTCCATCATAGGTAAGCTTTGTTCAAATGGCTAATGGAATCATTGACATTATGCAAATTGGTATACCTTTCTGCATAAAGAATACGATGGAAGAATGAAACAGAATGAGGATAAGGATAGTAATACCTATATAAGTACTAACACTACCAGTGGTTAGGTTTGAAAACTTAATGTAAAGTATTTACATGTAAATGGACATAGGAACATACACAATATGCCTATGCAAAGGAAGCAGCAGCCTGAAGGAAAGGTGCAGTCCGACTAAAAGGATTCTTTCCCCATGCATATGCATATTTTTCATAGCTGAGGAGCAGTGTGCAAAATTCCACAACTTTCCACTAAAAATTTTAATTTTTCAAATTGTACAGGAAGTAAAGAAGACATTGGACGCAGAGGACAACAAAAAGCTCATCGCTCACCACCGTCCCGTTTTACACTCTGAAATTGACAACGAGTCTGATATGGTTGTGGTGGGCGTTGTTCTCAATGCAAAGCAAAGTCAAAACGATGAGGTCTCAAAGGCAATCGACATGCTCCGGAGAAATGGGGTTTCCTGCGTGTGCTTCACGCTCAAGGATCCCACCAGTCCCAATGGGACAAAGAAAGGTAACTTTTGCTTTTAGTTATGTGGCTGTCACGATCAAAGCACACGCCCAACACACGACATCACGACAGCAGGGCACACACAATCCCCTCAGGAATAAAGAGAAAGTGCTAAAAATTCTCAAACACTTGATTAACAGGTGAAAATCCGTCATTAGCAGACGACATCGTCAAAACTTTCCAGGAGCATTGCATACCTTCAAGTCCAGAACCTTCTGAAGGGAGTACCCCCGAAACAAAGGTTAGCAGTCCAACCGTATCTACAACATCAGATGAATCCGCAAAACCATTAGACTCCAGAAAACGAAAAACAGCCCAAAGCCTTGACACGACTGACCGATGCACTTCAACCACTTTCCCAGTTGTCACTATCCCCTACGACCAACGCCATAGACGAGCTAAAGAGGGGACAGTGGGGAAACCAGACGACAAGGCGCAAACCTCGGACAAGAGCAAGGAGTTGGGCGAGCCTGCTGAACCCTATGCCATACCAACCTTATCTCCATCGCCTCCAGTATTGTTTCCACAAGTGTCTGTTACCGAAGACCATGAATCCTCTCGGGTTGAAGGGGAAGTCGGCCTGAAAGTTTCCATTGCAGTTGACAAGTTGGCCAAAACCGCCGATAATACAGCCGCGCTACGACGTAAAAAACGAAGAAAACGCTTGTACCCTTACATTTCACGGAGAAAGTCGAGGAATAAGAAAGCCAAGAAGGCTTCCTCCACAGAGCAGAAGGAACTTCTTCCGAAATTGGAGGATGCAACTGAACCCACTGAATTCAGCCCTACGGATCACGCCCCCACAGATACGCCCAGTGTTCATATTTATAAGGAAAAAGGAAACGCGTCCGATAAACTAGTTAACGCAAAAGCTGATCCGTACGAGTTTGAAGATTCCGACGGGGACGACAGTCATCCTCATGATTTTAAAATCTCAGTTGGCTCAAAAGCCCAGAAACAACGAGCTAGTGGTCGCAAGTCTACACCGCAGAGGGCCGCAAAAACTACCACTAGACCAGTGACCCCTGTACCACCACCAGCAGTAAAATTGCAGAAGCCGGCGGCTAAAGGATCTCCGAGAAAAAGGCTGAACTTCTCTATAAACCGAGCGTTTTCCCCGGACATAACAGACCATGAAAATAGCAACCCGACTTCTCGGGAGGAGGAATAATAATGTATTGCAACCTGCTGATAAACTCTCAGAAGAAAAGTCCAGTCCAGTGGAATCTTGTGTTCAATCGATCTCAAGGGAAGTAATTGTGGATACCACGTTAGTGAAACCGGATACAGACTTGTCATTAGGAGCCGATACCATTGCAGATGATGTCAACCTAGTCCTTCCTAATCGTCAATGTCAATCGTCAAAGCACTGTGATGAAGCTATACGAGCCGATCAGCCAACCACCAGTGATACGCAAGGTATTTTAAATAAAAAAGCATTTATTGATTAATAGGCAAATTGCAGGCAGGAATGATAGACTCCATAAAAGGTGATTAATTATACTTGCAATTTTTGTATCGCAACAGCCCTTACACGTGATATTAATGAGGACAAAATTAAGGCAAAGAAAACTGTTCCAGTGGATGCTCAAGAACAACCTTCAAATGTACAAACGTCAGAACCCATTTCCAAAGAACTGACTGCGGAACAGAAGAATAACTCACAGAAGGAGCCCATTTTGCTTGGTGAGACTTATTTTGAATATTGAACATATGCAAAATAAAAAAATATTCTTGTTTATTGCAAGTGTAAGTATATCCTTCTTCTTTGCACATGCTAATATTGTTTGTCAATACTTTTTTTTAGAAACAAATGACAGTCTTCAAGACACTCCAGAGTCCATGCAGCTTCGGCGCTCCTCCTTTTACTCATCCATCACCAGAAATGTGAGAACCAACCTGGAAAAGTACTTGGACGGGCGACCACCAGATTTGAAGACTCCAGCAAAAAGATCAAAGAAAATAAAAAATGGGTTCCTTCTTCATCACGGGGACAACTTTCCAGATAACCCTGAAGCTCCTTACAGGCTCCACTTAGCTACACAAGTGCTACTTAAGTTAAACAAACGCCGAGCAAAATGCAAGCCGAAAGAGGATAAAGGAAAGTCCCTCCTCTCATACTTGAAGCTCCAACCCAAGCGAGTTTCTCGTGTTGGGAAGCATTCCAAACCTGCAGAGTCTGCAGAATCATCCTCTTCAAAAGAAGTTTCCTCCGTCTTCTCTGGGGACTGGACAGTTCCCCGTAAATTCATCTGCAACATATGCGGACAAGTAGAAAATGAGTTTTGGGATATGGTGATGCACAAAGGAGAGATTCATCCAGGGATTGTAGTAACCCACGTAGAATTAGGCGATAGTCCGCCAGACGGTTTCCGCGTCCCACCTTCGCCTCGCAACACATCAGTGTTAGCAACTCCTCCAGCGTGTACGAAATGCTCGGCGGTTTTCAACTCCTATTCAGATCTTCATCGCCATATTTTTGAGTGTGCAGGAAATGCAAGTTTGTTAGAAGACACCACCACCCAAGTGGTTCGAAAAAAGAAAACAAAGCGCAAGAGGGGATTCAAACGTCGTATCTCCAGTATGCCCAAGAAGAATAATACTAATACCACTACGAACAACAAAGTTGTGGCCGCTACTCCTACCAAGTCTGCTGAGGTGAGTTACATCTTTTAGAATTGAGATTGAAATTATTTTTTCAAATAATTGGAGAAGGAACAGTTGGGAAAGGAAATAATGGGCTTTTTCAACTTGTGCACAGATCACTAAACGCCGGTATTCCGAAGTGTTCAAATGCGAATTTTGCACGAGAGAGTTTAAGACTGAAGGATGGCTAAAAAATCACGTTTCTCTCTCACACTCTCTACCTATTTCTATCCCGCTGGACAAACTTTCACTGCCGTCTCGTGCCTCAATTAGTTCTTCTCGAAGGTTTACATCTCAATTATCGAAACCAAGTAAGCAGCCGAGTAGGGAAACTTAACATTCACTTCCGCAATTTTCATTTCTAAAAATAACAATTAAATGCGCTAACAATACGTACGTAATTTCAAGGTTATGAGAGCAATGGCATACTATGGTTGATACTATTGTACTTTAATACAATAACAATATATAATACTTTGTAGTTATTACTACTTTCCCGATTCAAGATTTCTCTTTTTCCTATCTCAATTGAGACATGACATGCATTGCATTGGGTGTCCTCTGAACTGCTACGGTAATTAGTGATTAGAAATGCGGATGAATGTATAGTGAAGTGTATAGTGTGAAACGCTACTTTACAATTTTATCTCTACGTAAAAAAGAGCATTCTCGGAATGAGAAGTAAAAAATATAGAACATGTGAGTTGCGGGTAAAATCCTTCTAATGTGAAAATCTCTATTTTCTTGTTTCCAATATCCAGTTAATATTATTTTCAAGTCATGCACATAACGTTAATAAACGTATACAGTTTAGCATGTAAAATATAGCATATATTATGTAATGTATGTACCACGCTAATAAGTCATTGTATTTTTGGACAATCTACAGGAATAGTCAACGCCGTTTTCCGTAATGTCATATATTTGACTTTATTCTCTTTTTGTATTGAAATCCTTTTCAAGAATAAGAATAAAAAGTTAACCAAATTATATACACATAAAGTACACAAACTTGCTTTGAGTCAGTAATTCTAAACCTATACCAGATTAACCGTCGTCGGGTTAGTGTGTAACTTACAATTCATAAAAGGCATATCCTTAATCGTGTGTGGAATGCATGCTTCACGATGTATTGCACGTTAATTACCCAGTAGTAGCCACATCAATAATGTTAGAATATTTGCTTATTTTTAGATGCCCCCGGAGAGGATTAGTAGCTGTAAGCGCACTAATAAAATATTAATATTATGGCTATAGATAGACGCACATTTCGAGAGGTGCACCATTTTAAATTAACAATACCCACTTAAAAGATCCATCGTTTTTTATTTCTTCCAAACTTCTATATCAAAATTCCACCAATGTTTAGAAGTAAAAATACTATATCAGAAACAACGCATAGTTAAAACAAGCAAAAAATACATGCAAAATACCACGCTTAAACCCTTTTTCGTATATAGATAAACATTTTTCGATAATACGTCATAAAATTACTTGAATAGAAACTGATTATCATTTCGTCTGTAAATTAAAAAATATACACAAACTCGAGCTCACATTTCCTCGTAAAGAAAAATACTGCATTGTATTAGCTTCTGTCTTTCTTATCAATAGTTCCTTGAAAAGGGAACGCGAAACCTGTCAGTCTGTTTTTTCTTCCCGGGGGTTAATGCCTATCAATCAAAAACATATAAAAAGTTCTAGTTTTAAGGAAATCCATTTACATTCAAATGCTTTCTAGGAGATTCATACCTAAGCGTATTTTTACTACCAAGCCTACTAAAAAAGCTAGGAAACCAAAAGGAACTTTTAGGAGAGGCAGAGGGGGTAGGGGAATCAATATAATAGCTGACTGTATCGTCTCGCCGTTTACGTGAAAAGCAGCCTGGGCTTTGATTTTCATTGGCATAAAAATTGCACATTTCTATACTCACCGAGTCAGACTTCATCTTCGGTTTCATTGGACTAAATCCTAAGGATGTGGCAGGTCGAGAAGCACTATCACGATTTAAATGAGCAGACGTTGGTGAAAATGGAGTTCGTTGATGACTGGAAGCCTCATTGTCCTATAAAGTGTACAAAATAGTTATCACATTAAAAATATTGATATTTATATAGTAAACGTAAGTATTCACTTATGTTATCAGGAATAAGCAAATTACCATATTTTCATCTCTAAGTTTTGACAGGGATAGAGTTCCGAATTGACGCTGGAGACCAGACGTATTTCCTTTTGTACGAGTAACTCGCAATTGATTTTCGTCCACTGAGTTTTCTCTGCCAAAATCCTCAGAGGGATAGCAGGAGCGCATATGAACTGGCAATAACGTATTACGCCGTTGTATCTCACTTATTCTGTCATGAGGATTGTCATCCAGCAACGTTGACTCAAAGCCTTTGTTTCTTTGAAGGTCTGCAAGGTTTTTAGAACTGAACTGGAAACCATCCTCCTCGTCATCACATGTAAAGATTGAGCCCGATCCTGGTGGTACGTATCTGCTTCTGGCGGAGGACGTGGAGCCATTAGACTGAATAGATGAAGTGGACAAACGCGAGGACCTTCGATCGTCGAAGCCTGACTGCGAGTGCAAACTAGAAACGGAGCTAGTACAACTGAAACCTTTCACACTGGAACATGGGGGTTCCGTTCGTTTCAGAAGAGCTAATTCAAAGCTAACTGATTCAAGCTTCCGTCGCATTTCTTCTAACTCTGCGGTCTTGGTGTCCAACGCCTTCCTTAGTGTAAATATTTGATGCGTTTGCTCGACATATGACTGCTTAAGTTGTCCTCTCTCGCGTTTGAAATCGACCAACTACGATAAACAATTAAAGGACAAGTAAGATTGAATTCAGAATTTATACAGTTTTTGGTAATGATTATGATTTTATAATAACCAATATATCAATAATAATATGTGAAACTAACCTCATCATTCAAATCCGAAATCTTTTGATTTAAGAGAGACATTTCAGAATTTTTCATCTTCTCAATATTCTCAACTTCAGCACCAGTTATACGAGCCATTTGTACTTTCAAATCTTCTAATTTCTTGCTGTATTTTGCCTTGAGCTCAGCTTTCAAATTCTGCTTCTCAGTATGAATCTGATTCCTACTAGCATCTTTCTCTTCCACAAGCTTATTCAAATCAACAATCTGTGCCTCCAACCCTTTAGCCTTCGTACACAGTCCCTCCAAATCTTCGGCCTTCTCCTTGAGCTCAACAGTCACGCTGGTAAGTTGGCTTTCCAAGTCGCTAGCTCGTGTAGTCTCTTTCTTGATGTCCAATGTCAGCGCATTGATTTTGTTGCTGAATTCCTCCTCAGCCTTCTCTAGGCTGTCCTTTGCAGCAGCCAATTTTTCATTTAAT
>JAANSN010005436.1:0-12465 GCA_036850665.1 Dicranocentrus wangi | reverse complement strand
AAGAAGCGTGGTTTTGTCCCAAGACGATGTCTTGAGCTGCCGCTAGAACGCATCCCATTACAACTTTTATATGCCAACCGAGGGGGAATCATCCTATTTTTCCGAACACACAAGAAATTTCGCGTATTTGCAAACACCGACCCTTCGAGATGCTCGACCTTAATCCCTTCTGATTAAACCCTTTTAAAAACCAATTTTTGACCGTATTCCTATTGTTTTAAAAAGATCACTAATCCCTAGTTGGATCTTATTGTAAGCTTATTGAAAATGCCAAATGACGGGGGGAGGACGTTTTTGTTCACATTAACAACAAATTACGACTTTATTTATCGGGAAACTTAATGACGGAATGACAAATAATCTTAAACTTAAATTAATGTGACGTGACGTTGACGGGAGATCTGGACTAACTGACGGATGGCAAGACGATCACTACAGCACTGTGTCCAGATCCACCTTCCACTCTGACTGCCAATGCCGAACTGACTGAATTCCTTCTCTCTCGTGTCATTGCAAACTCCGGCCTGGTCTCGTGAGGGCGATGAACATGGCTGGCGTGTCGTACTTCCCTCCATAGTCTTATTACCCCTGACCCCTAACATGAGCTCTGCTCACAATATTCCCTGCACCAGCAACCCAGCCATAATGTTATTTACCAACCAAATAAAATCTGTAATCAGATTAGTGATGTGCCATGTACATTATAGGTCAAAGGTCAAGTTGTTCAATTCTTTTTTCCAATTTTATTCATCCACTGGCGTCAGAATTCAAGAAATGTATTAGCTTAGAAGATATAGCATTTTGTTCGTTTGACCTTTGACCTAGGTTAAAATGTTCAATTATCGTCTTTTATCTTTATTTATCCACTGGCGTTGTCAGAATTCAAGAAATGTAATTAGCTTAGAAGATATAGCATGTTGTTGGTTTGACCCCTGACCAAGTTCAACCTAATAAAATATCGTATTTGGGCTTTATTCATCCACAGGCGTTGTCAGAATTCATTCAATATTTTGTTGGTTTAATATGTTTTTGAATTTGGTTGACCTTTCACCTTTGACCGATTTGGCTCAAACTCATGAGGGTTCCTCCTTAGTAGCCAATGAACCTATATCTCAAGTTTGGCGTCAATCGGATGAAGCATATGAAGAATCCAAAAGAAATAGATGCACGGATAGAGGCGGACAGATACACGGGACAGACATTTTACCCACTCCCAAGATTTTTTTTGACCTGTTTTTATAATGTACCATGTGCACATGACACATAATAGCATATATAACAAATACATTTTTTGCCAGATTGTTTAACTTTACACACGACCTAATTCCTCTCGTAATCCAATTGCATTATATTTAGACACATTCACGATTAGATAGACAGATGAATTTGGCTTTTTTAGATAAGGCGGAACTGCTTTATTATTTGTTTTATTTAATTTTAAATTTACTAATATAATAATAGCATATAGTAATAATATAAGTAAGTACTTACGTTCCAACAAGAAGTAAAATCAATTTTCAATTTGAATGCTAATTGAAAAAAATAATTACTTAATTTGACAAAGGTGTACGCTCTAGAAACTGATGATTCTTCAAAAGGTGATTCAAGTATTTCAAGTCTACAAAAAATTCAAAATATCCCTGCTCTGGTACTTATGTCCACGCTCGGAAGTCTTGGAACAGTCACCATTTCATCTTTGGAATTAACCTGTAAAATTAAAAAAAAATAAAAACTTCAATAAATCATCTTCAAATTCGTTTCGTCATGAATAAATCCGTAAAAATACGTTACTACTCTTCGTACGTACCCTCGAGGGAATTTGGCTTTTTGTAGACGGCGCAGAAACTCCGATTGGGAATATCTGAAAATCACTCCAAAAATGTGATGCTGATGAACGCCAGACTCGACACAGGTTTTGCAGTAGTCTGCCGCTGGGCACGTGAGACAAGCAAACTTCACACTACCCATAGACCTCACCCCACAACCGGTACACTTCTCGGAATCAAAACGTACTGGTGGCATCATGACGTTCGACCAACTGAATAACGTGGGCGGTGGGATGGGCACAAATGGCAATATAGAAGCACCGTACGGTAACCTCCGGCTAATCTGCAGCAGGTGTTGCTGCTCCGAGTCATTTCTGAGCATGGCGAAAACATGGTGTGAGGAGTGGCGCTCCCGCTTCATGCACGCTTGACACAGGTCGTAGTCTTCGCATTGGAGGCACTTGTACCGCACCGGAATCAGCGGGGTCATGCCGCATCCGTCACACTTTGCGCTGTTCTTGGTGATCCTGTTGCTTACCACTGGCAATGCGATAACATCCTCAGCAGCCGCTGACATTGCTCTGGAACTTCCGGGTCGGGGCTCTTGCTCAATCATATTCACAGTCAGAGTAAATCCATCGAAGCGTCGGCCAGTCAACGGAATGGTAAAGGCAGGCTCGGTGTCTAGTTTATTTCCATGATGGGCAATTTTTCGTGGAGTGATCCTCCCTTGAAGTATTTCCGACGAACCCCCATTTTTCATCTTGATGCTGAAGGAGGCCTCCACCTTTCCAGAGATTTCCTCTTTCCCGACCAACACGCATCTTATCTGCAAAGTTTGACCTTTTGTCTTGGACAAGACCACAGCGGCAGCGCGCTGGTCCATCTTCAATACAACTGGAGTCCATGATACTTCCGGTGAAGGTAACTTCTGGCGTGGGTTGTAGAACAACCCCAGTCCCTCGTGAGTGATGTTTACTGCATGGCCAGCAGTCGCAATAATAATAAATCCTGTGCCGCTGTTCCCAATGGACCAAGGTCCTTTCCACTATTGCAGACGCACTGCTTTCAAATCTGCAAGGAAATCCAAGATAGCTGCAAAGTTTTTTTAGTTCTCTGAAATTTAAACAAAAAGTATAAAACAGCAAACAATTAAGTATTTATCAATGAGTTGACAAAATCGATAAAATTTAAAGCTTGTTACCGGAAATCGCAAGTTTCGAGGTGGTCCTTAATCTGGCCCCTTTTTACAACCGCGTCGCATTCCTTGTTTTGATTGGGACAAGGGAATCCCATCCTATCCAAAATGTTCTCCAGAGCAAGACATCTGATTTTACTTGCAAACTTGCTTCGGCACCCCGGCTGGGGGCAGTTGTACACCTTGGGGTAGCATTGGTCACACAGCGTGTGCCCGTTTTTACACTGGAAGATTTCCCCCGGAGGGATCTTTTTGCAAACAGGACACTGGTATTCGGCGGACTGCTCCTCCGAGAGTGAAGCCGTAGAGGAGCCTCCTGCTGTTGTTGGTGGTGGTTCAACTACTACTACTGCTTCTGGGTGACTTTCGAGCACGTGTTCCGACTTTTCAGACCGCGTGCAAAATTTCTTGAGGACAGACCTCGCAAAAGTAGGTCTTCTCCCCGGTGTGGCGTTTGAGGTGTGTTCGAAGTGCCCCAGCACTGTTGAACCTTTTCGAACAGAACACACAAAAGGGCGTCATTGTTGTGTTCACCGTCAATATCGACAACTATATACTTAATAAACAATAATATGTACAAATTAACTTGCAATTAGCGGTAATCCACCGAGTGCTATGAGTTCAAACATGACGACGAACAAGCCAATAAAAAATATAACTACAATCATGAAATATAAATATAATTTGAAAGTATATAGAAAATCTCACCTGTTTTGAACCTTTCGGGCTAAATTCCGACTTTCCTTCCGCTCACCGCTCAACTGACACACACACACACACGAACGTCCAGCAAGAAAGAATGTTTAATTTCAAATTAGAAATTCCAAAACTTCCAACAAAACAGCTGTTCTTCTTAATTCGTTACTCTCTGACGATGATGACCTCTCGCTCCTTCGTTCGTTCGAATCGTGACACAACAAATCTCTTGGTCAGCAGCTTACAACTAAAATTTACAAATTCAAAATACCCAAGTCAAGTCATCAACAGTAGTAGAGAGAGCAGTTATTAACAGCAACAACAAACACTGTCACTTTAAAATATTTATTAATAATAATAAGCACCCACAGTCAGTAGTACACCAACCGACACACTTGGATTGGATTGTGCATCGAGATCTAAACTCTATGCATGGACTCTATGCATAAACCAGTGTCATTGAGATTATTTATTTGCCCCTACCACCTGTGTGCTTGTCCATCACAAGGAAGCGTAGCTTGTAAATCCGACAGGAGGAATGAATGCTGCTAATGCTAAGCTAAGCTAACCCACACGCTAGTGCTCTCCAGCACCCAATTTAGCCCCTCCAGCACAGCATCCAGTTTACCCGTTCCAGAATTTAATTTAAAAAGACTCTCTAGTACCCCATTCGGTCTTTCCAGCATTCAATTTTTAGCTAAAGTACGAGGATGTGTTGGTTGGTCAGTCGACACCCAATATATGACTAGTCACAAGCCTGAGCTATAACCAGCAGCAGGGAAGTCTCATAAGATGAGGGATTGGGAATTGGGATGGGGAGGCTAAAAATACTAGTGTAGACACATAAAATGAGATGTTCTCTTGAGATAAACCGGGCTTTCTTTGGAACTCCGGCCAAACTGGATCACATTTCTTAAGAGGGGGTGGGGCGGGATTGCTTAGAGGTAGATGTGGATGGTACACACGACGAGGTAGCACTCTACTCGTGAACGAACTCTTGGCGTATTGGAATGACCACAAAAAGGTGAATTTAGAATATTTCTCTGAGCCAGAAAGGTTATGTATCAAATGAAAGATAAGGTTCTAATAAGCGACTGCGACTGTGTATCTAGTCATTCCAATTTCAGGACAATATTTCACAAAAATACTGAAAGGAGTTTATATATATATATGCATTTTGAAGTAAATAAGCAAAAACATGCACACGGTGCAACTGACTGCCAAATATATCGAAAAATGATTTGTGCCAATTTCCGGATGTACTGGAAAGCAATGCGAAGTAAAATGGTGGTGACAAGATGTCAATAAAAAGAGAATTATTTTAATAATACATTTGGCAATGGTCTCGTTAATTAGAATTTCAATAATTCATTTCGCGAAACGCATAATATTTCACACGAAGTATTCAAGTTTTATCATTCAATAGCTTTTTAAATGTTAGTCGCATCACAGATGGTGGCCCCAATTACTGGTTGGACGCAATTAGTGTTGCCGGTATCGCACTTAGCAGGATCTTCGTTGAAGCAGACGCAATTCTTCTCACCATGGGAACGCAGCAAGGATAATCTGAACTTCAAAATTGACCTACGTTAAAAATGTAGAATGGGAGCTGTTCAAGGCATAATATGTGATCAAAGGGATGTCTGGTTTATCTCCCACACTCCGTTTAAATACCTACGACCACAAAGTACCTGACTGGGAAGATCAGTCAGGTAGAACCTAGTTTAAATTTTGAACCGCAGCAGTCAGATACCTATGTACATACCTATGTATGTCAGATACGGTCAACAACTCGAGGGAAAACTCAAGTTTATTTTAATAATGGAAAACTACTAAAGAATGTATTTTAATTCTGGAATGTGGATGCCTCACAAAGTGCCTTTTCTAACTTTAGGTTGAATGGATTTAAGAAAAACACATTTTACATTTTGGCTTTGATATTGCCATTGCCATCCATATGAAAATTTTAATCTCTTCCGGAAAGGCAAGTCGGTTTTTCTCTTTTTGGATACACTCTCTATAGGATACGATACAGTAGTGCTGCGGGTAATCGTTTTGAAGAAATCTTAGCATGTTCACTTCACGCATGGGTTAGTGATACCATAATATGAATATGAGGTACTTGAAAACAACAACTGGTATAATATGAACTGTGGTCAGACTCTTGGGGTTAAGGAAAAGGAGTAGCAGCAGGGAGAGGATATCCAATTTTGGTTTTTTGATGTTTATAATTATTTGTTGGGTTTAAGTTTCGGGTTTTGTTGAGATTTTGTTGAAAGTGGCTAATTGCTTAGCTATGTGAACTGCTGAACTGACTGGTTTAGCTCAATGAAACTGATGTGGCATGGGTCAGAGGAGAAGAATACTACTGTCTTTTGTCGAGGGTAAATCATCAGTTTGAGCTGACACACCAAGCCGAAGAATGATTGGTTTTCATAATATATATCTCCCTTTCTGTACAACCAAATAACACTATTCGTGAAATAGAATTCATCTCTTATGGATATTAAAACTTGTAATCTCTATAAATTTTTGTAATATTTTACAAAATATTTGGGTTTTGTATTTTTGGAAAAGTGCTTGGAAGGAAAAAGTAATAAAGTAACATTTGGGAAATCGACATTCGTCTGTTTATTCTCAAATTAGTTATCTCATCTCACAAGTTTTACTAATTTAAAGTATTTATTTCATCATTTCATAATTCTACGATTCCTTAATTGAAATTTTACAAATAAGCATGAAACATGTTAGAATTGTTAAAAACCTGCGTGCGTGTGAGTGTTAAATTGTTTTCTACAGGTTATACTGTACACGGGAGGTTGCAGAACATAGGACACCAGCAGACACAAACTGGACGCAGGTAGGGTTGCTGGCCAGGCATGCAGGGCTTGGGCAATCACTGGTGGGCTGAGTACAGCAAACGCAATTTGAGTCGCCGGAGGAGTCCGATCTAACACAGCAAGGTTTTCGGTAAGGAGTGCTCAGAGTAGCACACAATGCTCCACACATGGCTGTCTGATCAGACGGAGTTGAACCCGTACATTTTACCTGTTAATTAAGAGCACAACATTTACTAGTGCTATAAGGATCAATACAATAAAATGCGGATAAAATGGGAAAATAATAAAAGTAGAGGTTGAGTCAGAGATTTACTTACAGCCGCTTGTGCTGGGACATCAGTAGGAATGCGATGAAAGACGTCTGCTGCTCCTGATGAGACTCCAAATACTCCAGGACTATTAGCAAGGAGGAGAATGCCAAGGAAGAGAAGGATTGTTAACGGGATAATATTTGCCTGCTGAGCCATTCCGGGGCGATGCATGTGACTGTTTAAGTCGACTACTTACTTTTGCTAAGTAGATTTTAGAATAATGTTAGCTGCTTAAGGGATGTGCTCAAAGTGATGTTCGGCTCAGCTTCGCCATCCCCTTTAAATACCTGGCTATATGACTTCACTTCAGGTACTAATCAAAACTACGAAATAAGTAGTCGTGTATGTGTACCAACACTACTCTCACATCAGCAAGACCTCATATATATCAATTTTATTTTAACGAGTGGAAAACTACTGGAAGTTCACACAAAATGACCCGTATATTTTTAGCTTGCATGGAATTTTTTTGTGTATAATATATTCTCAAGGAATGTCCTAATCCCCTCGCCTCGGAAAAAACCAAAAACATGGTCCTATTTTTTTGAGGTGTACCCTACCCCTAGGATAAGCTGTTGTTGGTTAGTGCCAGCATTATGACTTGAAAGTTGAATCCCCAACGGTTGAAATATAAGCCGAGGTCAGACCATCGGGGGTGGGGATTACGGAAAGGGAACCGCCGGAACAAAGGGTTTATATTATTGGCCTTGCTACATCATATTTTATTTTTACCCGATTTTTGTGTAGTTCATTAAATGTATTGTTATTGTGTGTAGTGTATTCCAAGTGACCAATGATTGACTCGTTGGGTAGCTGCTGCTATATGATATACGGATATGATAGACGGATATATGATTAAAATATATTAAGCTGCGTCTTGAAACTAAAATATCAAATCCGATGTTGGTGCATGATATTATTACATTAATATATATATATGAAACAAAAGTCCAATGCTTGTCATTTTATAAAGCAACCTGAAGAGGAAGAAGGATCCATTTTGCCGGACTCGCATGAGCAACATTCTGCCCAGTCTCGTGTTCTCAGCGGTTACACATTAAAAGATTTTAAATTTCGAAGGAACTTTACATACCCTTCGGTCCTTGGGTTTTTGGTGAGTGAATCCTTAATTCAGAGACATTTTATTTCTCTCGAAGTCGAGTCCAAGCTTCAGCCCTTCATGAATCGAATCAGCAAAGCGGATGCTATTTTTCAAAATCCAAATAGTCAGTCTAATCAGTAGTAGATCAACCTCTAGAAATGACAACACACACACACACGTTCTGCTATATATTCTCCTTCACTATCTCAAATTTCTACATAAAACGAAAACATGTTTTTCAATACATAATTAACATGGAAAAACATTTCACCAATGTGGCACACCATTTTTGCCACAATGCGTAGTTAAATCATCATAATATGCTGGATTTTGTAGTGCTTGAATTATTGTCGAAGAGCAGAGGAAAAGAGGAAATTGGAGTGTTTGAGCTTATCAAACTTTGACTTATTTACCTAAGTGAGTCGCCTTCAGCCAGCTTTAGCAGGGCAGGGGTAGCTTGAAAAGTCATGGTCATAGACACGCAAGTGTGTGTAATATTATTGTCAACCATCTGACACTTAACATTCATGAGCGTTTATTCAATTACACATTGATAACATATTATCGGAAAGCTAAATCTCATGTAACATTCCAGCAGATTACGAACCTGTTGGTTTTATCTGCCCTCTGATGTTTCATAAAACATTTTTAGCGTACGAAAATCCTTGTCGTTTGCCTACAGTCCATCTAGCCCAAATACACATTTAATGTTAATTAAATGCTTGAAACAACACTTTCAAACATACTAGCTTAAAGCTTAACTGGTGTATACCTAAACCAGCTAATTGTATTCAGATAAAAAACTACACACGTTGTGTGTGTTGTCTAAAAGGCCGGATGACGCTGACACTAAATAAATTTTAAAGCTTTCCTGAAACGAAATAATCACGTCATAATGTTACAACAGTCTTGCCGTACAACAGTACAACAGTTTATCATGGAACACAAGGTCTCTCTGGATGAGAGAGTCACAGACGTGGACCATGAGATAAGTCTTGGTCTTTCATAACTCTTGGGTGCCATAATATTTCACATTTTACACGAATTCCAAAGCTTTTATCATCCATTAAAAGATTAAAATCTGACGCACATCGTTTCTGTCACAATACTGAAGCAATAATAAATTATATTGTGGTGATTACGCAATGTCGGCGAGAGGAGGATAATAATTGAAATGGTGCCACCGTTCAAGGACAAGGTAATATATTAGCCATACAGTCCATGTAGAAACGTGTAGGAGGAGTATCAAATAATATAAATATCACCGGCCTACCTACCCAATCTTGTCGAGAACAGAAAAAGCCGAATGGAGACATCACACTTGCAGTTACTTATCTTTCCTCACTTTTCACTTGCCAGTGTCACTTATTTCAGAAGGTGCATTTATGACCGATGGATAATTTGCAAACAATAGTTTGGAGTATTTTATTACTCTATTTTTTGAGACTTTTGTTTGCTTTGCAGAACACAAGTTTTCTAAACGGACGTAACAGGCATATATTATGATTCATTGGATTGGTTTGCACTCCTCCTACCAGCTGAATACTTCACATTTCACATGAATTCCTGTGCTCTTATCAACTCTTGCTGTCAAACCTAGATTACATACTTGAGACGATGAGACGAGAATAATAAGCTGCCATATAAACATTACGTTGAATCAACCACCTGGAATTTTCCATGACGCAAATGATTATATATCGTGTCGGTACACCACCTTCAGTATAAATGCGGGTCGGATACCTAACTAATTTTATTCAGAGGAGAAAATACCAAGTGGAAACATCAGACCTGCTGTTGTCTATCAACACGACACCCCTTTAGGATGAGTGCGACAATAGAGAAACTCGACATTGCGGAAGATGGCGAGGAAACTAGTTTCATAGACAAGACAAACATTCCTCCTCTCCATGTGAAACAGTCGTCGTCGCAAGGAATGTTTAACCGAATAACTATTTTATGGATAGCAGTTGGTTTACTTTCTGCCATAATAGTAACGTTGGTATGTCACTTTCCCCACTAGCCATTGTATATTTAAATTTTTTTAACAAATCGCTACTACTGTTCATGATTTTCATGACTAGTCGTTTCTCGTTTTTTTTATTGACGGCAATATAGGTTGTCGTCCTTTGTGTCACTTTAAGCCGCTCCACAAATGATAAGGAAACACTTGCACCTACGGAGCGACTACTACGTTCACCTGTGGAGCGGCTTGTACCAACCAAGGGACTTACCCCCACAAAGAGACGTATTACATCTACTAACGATGACGACATTTCCGCCGCCATCTCGCAACTGTCAGAAAGCCTGGCCAGTCGCTACTATAAAGACAGATTGCTATCCAATTACGAGCCTCTTGATCTTTCCATGCTCATCCAAATATTGGAAAAGGACATGGGCAAGTTGTCCGACTTGACAAAATCAGTTGACACGATGGTCATTACAACAAATAATTTAAATCCTGCCACGGTTGCATCCTTTTATAAACGGTTTTGGGAAAGCTTAGGATATTCCCTACCCAAAAACTTTTTAGAAACGGTGATTCCGGCTAAAACCGGCCTAAACTGTTCTGATGCTCTTGAGCAGCATGTGGAAGAATGGTCCGACTCCATATTAAGTCTGCAAGAAAACTGGTCAGACCTCCTGGACTGGTACCGCTTCTGCAAGAGCCTGGAGGGAACTGTGAGCTCGTATGAGTTTCAGAAAAGCCCGACCAAGCCGGCTCCCCCAGCACTGGAGGACTCTCTGAACTGGCTAGCTTTCATCGAGAAGCACGATATTACTCAAGTGCCCTCCCGAGTGAAAACCATTGCTTCATCCCGACTTAGAAATCAGGACTTGGGACTTGCGGGCGCCATTTTAAAGTTTGCCTTGAAGCCCTCAACAGCAACATGCAGCATCAGCGAGTCAAATAATATAATCATCATCGAAGGAAATTTTATTGTATTGACTGAATCTATTACGCAAATTCACAAGTTGTTAGAAACAACATCATGCAAGGATGCAAAACAAGTACATATTTACTCAGCTCACACCATCTTTATGGACATGGTCATCACCCTGCTGGACTCTGATCTCGTCATTTTGGCCCCCAACTGGGTTATCACTATGGAAAATAGGTGGGGCGTTCTATTGGCAGGCAGGCCAGGGGGGAATTCAACCAGGGAAGACAATTGCATCGACGCAACCAAGAATAATAAAGTGAAAGCAAAGAGAGATTTGAAAGCTATTGATAAAATTAGTGCTTTGCTATATAAACAGGATAAATTAGGATTAGGAAAGTTACCATTACCTGGCAATAAAGGTAAAGATGGATGTGCAGGAAGGCCGGGTGCTCCTGGCGGTGCCATGTTTGGCCTTGCAACCAAAATCGAATCCTCCAGACACCTGCTGCTAATTTCCCAAGGAGGGAAGGGCGGCCCGGGCGAAGATGGGGGAAATGGATTGCCTGGTGGTCGTGCTGCGGATGCTGAACTTCCCCCGCAGCACATACACGATTGGGAAGATATTAACTCCGAGGGCTACCGAAAGGATTACTACGTGGCCAATGCAAATGGAGGTGTACTATTTTTTGGCGGAGTTCCAGGAGGAGTTGGGGGTGACGGGGGAAACGGTGGGGCTCCTGGTAAGGGTGGGATACCCGGAAAAACAGTCATTATTCCATTCCAGTCTGGCAGCAGTGCAACAGTTGTCGAAAGTCTACACTTGCAAGGATCAGACGGTCTGAGTGGTAAAGGTGGGGTTGGGGGCTATGGTGGCGAAGGCGGCAAGGGCTATATGTGTCAATATGGTGTGGATTATGCTTTTCGCAAGAAAACTCCGTGGGGTTGCTCAAAAGCTAATAGCATCCTTGGGCGAAGTCAGGGTCCCCGGGGAAGTCAGGGAACTGCCGGAGTGTCCACGGTAGGCCAGCAGGAGCCGACAGATCCTACTGCGATTCAGGAGTGGAGACCCATGCTCAACTACAAACTATCCTTTTTCAACTACCATCATCCCACCACAATAGAATTCATTCGAGAGACAGACACAAGCACAAAAGTAACATCTCTAACCACCCTGAAGGCTTTGGCTGAGGAATCCTTGGCACTGGAAAATATTAAAAGGCACCCCTCCAACTCAAAGCGTCTGAGAGACATGTTCAGTTCCCTAGTGACTAAATTAGAGGCGTACTCTAAAGCCAAGTTTAGCTCATCCACGACGGAGGAACAAAAGGTGGTCAGCATTCTCCTGATATCCTCTTATAGCTCCATGATATCGCTCAAGGGAGGAGAGAGGACTGGCGTTGTTGTGGACGTAACAGCTTACTTTCAACTAATTACAAAGCACATCAAGAGTCTGAAGGACAGCTCAGCCAAAATTGTCATTGAAAACGAGAAGAAATCCTTTGTTCAAAAATTGCAAGACAAAATCAATCAAGCCACAGGATACATTGGGCAATACAATATGTTAAGTATAATGATAGGAAGGTTACCGAAAAAAATGAAATATGTGACATACTAGCTAAATCATTCGTGGTAGAGCAGTCGACAATCGGTAATGAACTGAGGGACAT